>PVIJ01020456.1:0-20883 GCA_004024925.1 Scalopus aquaticus | reverse complement strand
AAGGACTGATAACAAAAATTTACAAGGAACTCACACAACTCAACAACAAAAAAAAGCCAATAACCCAATCAAAAAATGGGCAGAAGAGCTCAAAAGGCACTTCTCCAAAGAAGAAAAGCAAATGGCCAACAGATACATGAAAAAATGCTCAACATCACTTATAATCAAGGAAATGCAAATCAAAACCACTATGAGATACGACCTCACACCTGTGAGGATGGCACACATTAAAAATACAGGCAACAACAAATGCTGGAAAGGATGTGGAGAAAAAGGAACTCTTCTACACTGCTGGTGGGAATGTGAACTGGTCCAACCACTATGGAAAGCTGTATGGCAATTCCTCAAACTGCTAAACATGGAGCTTCCATACGACCCAGCAATACCACTTCTGGGAATTTACCCAAAGGATACAAAAACACTAATCAGAAAGGATACATGCGCCCGTATGTTCATTGAGGCACTATTCACAATAGCAAAGGTATGGAAGCAACCCAGATGTCCAAAAATAGATGATTGGATCCAGAAGATGTGGTACATATACACAATGGAATACTATTCATCATGGAAAGAAGATAAACACATGCAATTTGCAGCGACATGGATGGAATTAGAGGGTATCATACTCAGTGAAATAAGCCAGAAAGAAAGAGAAAAGTATCGAATGGTTTCACTTATAACAGGACTATAAGGAAACCAAATAGGAGAGAGACAATCAGTTGGGGGGGGGAGAGGAGGAAGGCAGAGGGAGTGAAGGAAAAGGGCACAAAATGGAATAGAAAAGAACACAAGGGACCATGGAGATGGATCACGGGTGAATTGGTGGTGGGCTACCCCAGGGGAATACAAAATGTAAAAGACATAAATAACAATAAAAATATATATTAAAACAAAAAAAGAATGGCACATACTAAAAAAATAAATAGGAAACAAAAAATGTTGTGGAGGATGGGGAGAAAAAAGAACTCTCCTACTGCTTGCTGGTGGGAATGCAAACTGCTCCATCCACTATGGAAAACTGTATAGAGGTTCCACAAACTACTAAAAATGGAGCTTTCATATGACTCAGCAATTCCATTCCTAGGAGTCTACTGAAAGGCCACAAAAACATTAATTCAAAGGACACCTGCACCCCTATGTTTATTGCAGCATTATTTACAACAGGGAAGATGTTGCAGCACTATTTACAACAGGGAAGATGTTTTTTGGGAACAACCCAAAAACAGATGACTGGATCAAGAATATGTGGTATATATACACAATGGAATACTACTCAGCTGTCAAAAAAGGTAAACTCATGCCATTCACAGCAACATGGTTGGAACTGGAAGGGATTATGCTCGGAGTAATAAGCCAGAAAGAAAAAGAAAGGTATTGGATAGTTTCACTTATAGGAGTAAGGTAGGGGAATCAAAAAAAAGGATCAGGAAAAAAAGACTAAAATAATTCAAGAACAAAATTAACAGCCAACTATTAACCAGAGACACTCTGCAGGAGAGGGGGAAGAAGAGGATTCAAAACAGGGGAGGGAAGAACACAGAGCGTTAGGTGATGGGGGCGCGGATGAATTGGTGATGGGAATTTTACGGGTACTACACCTGAAAGAAGAAAACATGCACTGTACAAAAAAGAAGAATGATATTATATATATATATATATATATATATATATATATAAAATAAAACAAAACAACAACAAAAACAAAACACTCCAACAATAGAAAGCTTAAAAGCAGAGAGCAAACACTGATCCAGGGCCTCCCTGGTGGCGCAGCGGTTGAGTGCTGCGCTGTGGAGCTGTTGTCAGCGCGTGATGCGGGTTTGACGCCCAGCCCGGGAGAATCCCACATGGTGCGGCGGACCTCTCCTGCCTCGCCCTCTGCTCCCCTCAGCAGTGTATTTCTGATCTGCCTGTTCTGCTCCCCACTCTGTCTCTGGTGAACCCTCTCGCCGCCCCACGCCTCTGGCCTGTACCCCAGCTTGTATAAATAAATCTTTAAAAAAAAAAAAAAAACCTGATCCAATATTTAAGAAACTATTTCTGTGCATCCTTCTTAGAGTACTTGCACTGCGACTTGACTGCATGTGACAAATAATCAGAAAGAAATTTTTCTGAAATAATTTTTGCAAATATTTTTTTCTTTTATTGGAAGATTTTGCATAAAATGGAATCTAGAATGTGAATCTTAATTGTGACATGTTCTCTGCAGTTCCCAGTAAAGTTCTGGATACGTGCAGTCACCTCTAACCCCTTCAGAGTCCTACACCCTCTACCCAATATATACCACCTTTTAAATTCCTTCAGCATCTTGCTCTCCTCCATTGCTTCACAGGTCAATTTTGTAGGAAAATTTTCTTTTCCTTCATAGCACTTGATGTATTTTGCAATGAAGTGATGTTTCTTTTGTTACTGGAATAATGCCATTTACTAGGCTGCCAGTTCCGTGAAGACAAAGCAGTTGCTCACTATAGTATCTCCAGCACTTAGCATAGTACTAAGGTGCATAAGAGTTAAATACATATTCTAAAATGAGGAAGTGAATGGGATCTTTGTAACATTAATGGTGAAATTGCAATGACCCTTGTTTCTGACCTCCTTGGGTGGCCGTTGCAGTGCTGTCTCAGCCTGATGGCTGCTTTGCATAGCTCTGAAGCCTGCAGGCAACTCAGAGAACCCTGTGCCCTCTGTGTGGCCTGACCTATTGACTGTTATCCTCTCCTCATGACTGCAAGAGGCCATCTCAATCTTTCCCAGTTTGCAGAACCCATGTTCAGAAGACCAGCACCGTGACCAATATGGTGCTTCCTCCTAGCCTGAAACTGCTGCTGTTCAACAAGGACTCCCTTCCCCACGCTGGACACTGCCTGCACTGTTTGTACAAGGTGCAAGGAACAATTCTCCTTGTAACCTTCTTCACTGAATGAATTCACAGCTGTCCTCATCCCTTTTATTTCTCCATTATTAAGACAAAATAATAGTAAAAATGCCTTCATTCCACTGTGACAAAAACTCCCACCTTTATGTCGGAGCATGTGAGCAACCACCAGAAGGCCTGTCTCTTATTCACAGCAGTTCAGGGCACCTTCCCAGAAAGGACAGCCACAGTCTTTGCAGGCACGGATGCAGCGCACTACAGCATCAGGGAGCTGTTAATGTGACAATAACACTACTCCTTCCCATTCTCCAAGTACTGAATGATGTTGAAATCAAGCCTGGGTTGAAGTTCTGCATCTCTGTTACTTGTGTGTGGTGTGAATGCCATTAAGATAGTTCCACTGTCTATGATTTGTGACATTTTCTTCTGGCTTATCCCTGAGATCCCTGTGTAAGAGCAATAAATCCTTATTACACCACTTTCTAGCGCTGACATCTTGGAAACACAGCATAAAACACGTCCTCCATTTGTTACTAAGTGGTAAAGTCAGTAACCATAGTGCTTAGCTCCTTTGAGGATGAAGCCCTGTTGAACAGATAAAGCTTATGACACATAGTGGATTCTTGATGCCTCTTAGTGATCAGCTTTCTTCTCCTTAAATAATATTTTGGGAAAACTTAGGTGACTTCTTCCCTGAATCTTGCTTGAGCTCTGGATCTCCATTTTCTATTTTATTTTTGACCATGCTAAATATTATTCCTCATTTCCTAATCGAATTCAGAAACAATTCATCTGTATGTGAGAAAAGCGACTTTCTCAGACTCCAAAATTACATGCTTTTATATTCATGTATGCATGAATAGATAAAAATTATGTCAGATATATTATATATACTGTTAATATATGTTATATAAATATGTTCTATTTAAAGTATTCAAAACATAATCTGCTTTTAAAAATAATAACCTCCTTTCCAAGTAATTGTGTTATGCTATCAGAGGAGACTGTCAGCTTATACCATTGTCACATTCTGTAAACTAACTTAAATCAAGGCAGACAAAACCCAGAAGCTCTAGGGGAAAAAAATAAAGTGATTTATGAAGAGTTTTCTCTCTCTTGGTCAGTCCCCACCACTCCCTAACTGAGCAGTTATTGAAATGACAGAATGGCATCATTTTGGAGAGGACACATAGACTAAAAATTTTGTTTATTCTGGAGGACAAATATGCATTTCTCAGTGACTTATGGAGTGACCTGAACTTTACTTTTAAAGACTGTGTGACAATGACCACTCATAATTTGTCTATTGAAAGTAGTTCTTGTGATCTGGAATCATGGGGAAATTTCATTATCTACTTCATAAAAGTTACTCTGATGTTTTCACATTTTTGAGAATGCAATAATTTAGGATTATGATTTTTATCTTGCATGAGAGTGGATGCTAACATTGAATTTCCAAATAATTCAGCTGAAGCAATTTTTGTCTAAAATTTCACAAATGATAATTTTCAGAAACCTCATGATTACAGTTGAGAGTTCTGTTTATGCTAATGATGGAGAAAAGAAAATTATAGATCAAAGTCCCTCAGGAATATACATGTAATAATTCTAAACAAAATTTCACAGAATGTAATCTAACAATATACAAATATGTTGATATCATGATGAAGCAGGGTTTATCATAGAAAAACAAAGTTTACTTAATATTTAACTATCAAAATAAAAATGATAATATTAACAGAATAGGTGGAAAAATATGATTATGCCTATAGTTATAGAAGAAGTGTTCACTACAATTGAAATCCCTTCATGAAAAAAACTTTCAGTATACTAGGTAAAACAGGGAAATTCTTTAATTTGAAAAGCATACAAACTAAAAAAAAACTATGGATAACCCCACATTTTAATGCTCAAACATTGAAAACTTCACCCCTAAATACGGAGACCAATGTGAGGATATCTACCCTCATTACTTCTAGTCAATAAATTGCTAGAGGTTCAGCCAGTGAAGTAAAATAAGATGTATAAATGAAAGGTATATCAACTGCTTTTTTTAAAAGATTTATTTATTTATGTACACAAGCTGGGGTACAGACCAGAGGTATGGGGCGGCGAGAGGGTTCACCAGAGACAGAGTGGGGAGCAAAACAAGCAGAAATACACTGCTGAGGGGAGTAGTGGGCAAGGCAGGAGAGGTCTGCCGCGCCAGGTGGGAATCTCCTGGCTGGGCATAGAACTCTTATTCCCATTGCCCACAGCGCCACAGTCCAGTGCTTAACCGCTGTGCCACCAGGGAGGCCCAAGGCATAGCAATTGTAAATGGAATAGTAAAATAATTTTATTGCTAGATTATATGATGGTTTATATAAATAAAATGTCTGCACAGCAATAGCTAGAACCCCTAATGTATTCAATCAGGTGATAGGATACATGGTTAATATTTAAAAATAGATGGTATTTCTATATACTAGTAGCAAATAATTGGAAAACAAAGTAAAAATATTCCATTGGTAATGCCACATATATAACAAAATTAAATACTTAAGACAAAGTTGGAAAAGCTTTGTTAGACTACTACACTGAAAATAACTACAAACACTGCTGAGAGAAGTTATAGAAGCCCCATAGGTTGAAATTAAGAGCCATATTCATAGAGTGGAGAAGATGCTATATTGTTCAAATTCTGATTTTCCTAAAATTGAAGTAATTATTCAACAGACTCCCAATCAATTCCAGTAGGTATTTTTTGAAATAGACTAGCTGATTCTAAATATATATTTGGGAAAACAAAATACCCAGGAAAACTAACACAATGTTATAACAAGAAACAAAAAAACATTAGAAAACTTATAACATCTGATACTTTTTTTATAAATTTTCTATAGAAATATAGATATTTTTTTCTACAGATCTTCTATAACAATGATAATGTACTCTTGGTTTACAAATAGACAAATAGATGAACTGAGTAAAACAGAATTCAAAACTAAGCCCATCCACATATTTTCAATTGATCTTTAACAAAGATATCAAGACAGTCCAATGACTTTTCTCATTAGAATGTGCTAAACATCTGTTCTGCTGTATGAATATGTAGAAACAAATGACATTCAACCCTCGTTATTCACAGACAAAAATTAATTTGATGTCAGTCATCAAATGTAGCATAAACACTAAGAATATACACTTTCTATAAGATAACTATGAAGTTATCCTTACAACCTGAAGTAGGTAAATGTTTATTAGGAATGGTGGAAATAGTTTTGAACATAAAGAAAAAGTTAATCAAAATTAAGAGACCCTTAATAAAAATTCCATTCATGGACTTAATGAAAGCTACAATATCTTCTTCCAACAATTTCTGTCAAACTCTGTTTGTGATAATTAATTAAAATAGGCAAAAGAATATAGGAGTGGCCAAAGAGAAACTGAAACAATGTTCAAGATCATACAGAAATTTAAAGTAAAACCATAATAGGATACAATTTCATGCGCCTTAGCAATCTTAAAATTGGAAAGACTGGCAGTGCCAAATTGTGGCAAGGATATTCAATAACTAGAACTCTCAGATACTGCTAGTAGGAATGTAGAAATGGTGCAACCAGTTTGGCAAATTCTTTTAAAGTTCATCATGAACTTGTTTCAGGACCCTCTCATTCCTGTCCCAGGTATTTAATGAAAAGAAATGAATAGGCTTGTAAAAATATTAAAATAAAAATATAACAGCTTTTTCCATTTATGGGAAAAACAAATCCAAACCAAATATATATTAAGAGAATAAACAATTTGTGTTGTATTATTACAAAATCAAGAATTACTTAGAAATAAATAGAAACAAACTCCTGACAAATGAAACATTGTGGACTAATCTCAAAAACAACAGTGAGGGAAAAGATTAAGATCCTAAAATTATTTATTCTGTGATAGCTTTATTTTACTTTTATTGAGGTAATGAAGTTTATAATACTGCTTGTGAGTCAGAGGTATAGTTTCACAAGCTACAAATGTATATTACCACAACACACACACCGCCAAGGCCCCCATAGCCTTCCACTACATTCTGTTGGGTTGCCTTCCCCCTTTGCACTCCACTTTCCCCACACCCTCTGTTATTTACACTCAGACTTTGAAGGTTTGTTTTGGCTTGGTTTTGTCTGATTTTTTGTTTTGTTTCCCTATATTCCGCCTATGAATGACACCATATGGTTTTTGTCTTTCTTCTAACCTATTTCATTTATCATTACCCCCTCCAGTTCCATCCATATTGATGCAAATGGTAGGAGTTCATCATTTCTTGTAGCTGAATAGTATGTATTGAATTATTGGATGTGTGTGTGTGTGTGTGTGTGTGTGTGTGTGCGCGCGCGCGCGCGCGCCACATCTTCATTATCCATTCATCTGTTCTTAGGAACTTAGATTGTTTTTATAACTTGGCTCTTGTAAATAATGCTACAGTGAACATGAGAGTGCACATATCCTTTTGAATAGTGTTTTCATTGTTTGCATATAAAATGCAATTGATTCCTGTAGATTGATTTTGTAACCTATTAATTTACAGTACTGACTTATTGTTCATAATAGATTTTTGGTAGTCTTTAGGATTTTCTATGTTTATTGTCATGTCAGCTGGAAATAATGGTAGTCTTATTTTCTCCTTGTGAATCTGGCTTCTTTTACATCTTTCTCTTTCCTAATTGCTCTATCTAGGACTTCCAAAATATATGTTTAAAAGTACTGGTGAAAGTGACATCCTTGGCTTGTACCTGATCTTAGTGGAAAAGTTTCAGTTTATCACCATTTCATATGGCGTTATGGTCTTGTCATCTATAACCTATATTGTGTTCAGGTATGTTCCTTCTATCTTCATTTTTCTGAGGATTTTTATCATAAATACTCGTTGAACTTGTCAAATGCTCTCTGTGCATCTACTGATATATTTCTATGGTTTATAGCTTTCCTTTTGTAGATACAGTGAATTACATATATCAGTTTTCAAATGTTGAACCATTCTTGCATCCATGGAATAAATTCCACTTGACCATGAGTTATAAACACAGTATATTTTTAAATTAATTTTGTTAATATTTCATTCAGGAATTTTTCATCTATGTCCATCAGGAGTATTGGTCTGTACTTCTCGTTTTGCATGATGTCTCTGTTTGCCTTTGGTATCATAGTAATGTTCACCTCAAAAACTTGCTTGTAAATATTCTCCATTTTTTTAGAAGAGTCTGAGAAGGATACACTTATGTTCATCTTAAAAGGTTGGTAACTCACTAGTGAAATATTCTAGTCCTTGAATTCCATTTTTGAGGAAGACTTTTGATTACTACTTCAATTTTCTTGCTTATGATTAATCTATTTATTTTTTTTTACTTCTTCCTTTTACAGTGTTGGTAAGTTTTATATTTCTAAAACTATGTCCATTTCCTGTAGGTTATTCAATTTATTGGCTTATAAATGTTTGTGGTAGCTTCATGACTATCTGTATTACTGAGGTATCTGTTGTAACTTCTCCTTTTGCATTTTGATTCTATTTATTATTTTTTTCCCATTTTTTCCTTTGTGAGTGTAATTAGAGTTTTTCACAATTTGCTTATTTTTCAAAAAACAAACTTGTTTTCATTGATCTTTTGAATTTTTTTAACTTCTACTTCATTTATTTCTATTCTAATTCTTATTATTTCTTCCCTTCTGCTGGCTGTTAGTTTCACTGTTTCTTTTTTTCCCTAGTTCCTTAAGGTGTAACGTCACATTATTTATTTGAGTTCTTTCTGGTTTCTTGTTGTGGACTTATATTGCTATATATATCATTTTTAGTTCTGCTTTTTTTGAGTCCTGCAGGTTCTGGTAGTTCATTTCTATGTTTTTTTTTTTTCACTTCTATATGTTATTAATTTCTTCTTTGGTTTCCTCATTAACCCAATAATCATTCAGTAGTATATTGTTCCACACATAAGACTTTCCCCTGCTTTCATTTTGTGGTTAATTTATATTTTGATACCATTGTGATTAGAAAAGATACTGGTTTATGATTTCAATATACATCAATTTGTTGACATTTTCTTCTTCTTTTTTTTTTAATGACCCAACATGTTCTATTTGAGAATGCCCTGTGTGCATTTGAGAAGAATATGTACTCAGATATTTTGGGGTTCATTGCCCTCTAAATATTTATAAACTCCATGTGATCTAATTCCTTATTTAAGGCTATTGTCTTCTTATTGATTTTCTCTCTGATCTGTCCATTGATGAGAGTGAATTATTGAATTTTCTACAATTATTGTGTTATTGGCAATGTTTGTTTTCAGATTTGTTGATACTTGCTTTATATATTTCGATGTTCCTTTATTCGGTACATATATATTGATGTGTCTTACATCTTCTTGTTTAATCGTTCCCTTAATCATTATATAATGTCATCCCTTCTCGTTAACTTTTCAACTGAAATTCTTATCTGACATACATATGTCTCTTCTATTTTCTAAAGATCTCTTTATGCATAGAAGAGCTGGGGTGTAGGTCAGAGGTGTGAGAGTTGAGAGGATTCACCAGAGACAGAGTGGGGAGCAGAATAGGCACATTGACTGAAATCCACTGCTGAGGGGAGCAGTTGAGGAGAGAGAAGAGGTCTGCTGCACTGTGATAGCTTCATAGTGCTAAGATTTAACCCCTTGCATCACCAGGGAGGCCCTGGCTCTTCCTTTTTTGTCTGTGTGTGTGTGTGTGTGTGTGTGTGTGTGTGTGTGTGTGTGTTGGGGGGGGATTTACTCATTTTCTTGTAAGATTGTTTTTCAACTATTTACTTCTTTGCCATTAGAAAAGTTCTGGCATCACCGTTTTATGTATTATAAAGTGTGTTTTAAGGGAAAATGGCAGTCCCTATTTTGCATCTTTTAGAGATAGCACTATAATCTCTTGAAAAGATGAGAATTACCCCACACATCACTTTCTCCTAAGCAAATGCTTGGAGACTTTGCATTGTGGGAGACACTATTTGCTTAGTTCAGAGAACAAGAGAGTTGGCTGTGCCAAGATTTAGTAGGAAGGTGGTCTCATTCACCTGATGCTACAGTAGACCTGATGTGACTTTACCCTCATAAAGTGCAAGGCCAATTCCATGTCACTACAGAGGACAATGATAGACTCTCTGGTAATATCATGAGGCTGGATTGATGTGAACCTTGCCCAGAAGTCAATGATTATTTGTGTAGATAGCCTTGGAATCAGTGTGTCATTTCATGGATGGGGAGGTTTTGTTGAAAACTAGCTAGGTAAAAACAAAGGTTAGCAGTATAAGCATTGATACTCAAAACCATATTTAAATGAAATCTATGTGCTATAGGGTATGAACCCATGTGTAAATCAGCAAACTACAGGAACAAAACGCTTTGCATCCCTCACTGTTTCCCCTACCAGTGAAACTGAAGGTGTGGTATAAGGGACTGCGGACTAGAAGGATACAAACTAGCTTCTGATTCTTTAGTTATTCTGTTTCTAAATAAACCCTGATTGCTGTTTAAATAGCTAATAGTTAGATAGATTAATAGTTAAAACTAAATATCAGGCACTTAGTAGTAAGCTAAACTAACATTTCATGAGATGACAATGACGCTTTTAAAAAATATATTAACCATTTTTGAAGATGCTTGAGAATTCTTTCATGTAATCTGTTAGATTGAACCATATAAAATAAGAATTTTTGCTCATTATGGCTTACCATAATAGTAATTTCTTTTTATTTATTTATTTTTTAAAGATTTAGTTATTATGCATACAAGCTGGGGTACAGGTCAGAGGTGTGGGGCAAAGAGAGGGTTCACCAGAGACAGAGTGGGGAGCAGAACAGGCAGATCAGCAGAAATACACTGCCGCGGGGAGCAGCGGGTGAGGCAGGAGAGGTCTGCCGTGCCATGTGGGAATCTCCCTGGCTTGGCATTGAACTTGCATCGCTGCTGCCAACAGCTCCACAGCACAGCTCTTAACACTTTGTGTGCCGGTGCCCTTTAAATTTACCAGCCCTTGGGGCCAGCCATTTTCTGTGCCACCACAGGAATGGCATAAGCATTCAATAAAACACAAGCAACTCCTGCACTACTGGCTATTAAAAAAACTGTAATATCTCTCATAAAACACCTTACACTTTCACCAAAACAATGTGTAAAGCTTCTAGACTGAGTGCGATCAAAGAAATAGCTGCTAATAGTTCCAAATAAATCCACCGTGAAGTGAAAAACCAGAGACTAGATGAACACATATTAATACGTGAACGGCCACCTGATACTGGTGACAAAAAACACATACTAATATGTGAACGGACCACAAAGTGTTGCTGGCACCACTGCGGAGGCCCCATAATAGTAATTTCATCCTAATCTTATTTTTACTATATATTTTTTAAGATATCATTGGTTTAGAGGCCTCCGTGGTGGCTAGGGGTTAAGTTTCAGCACTATCACTCTGCTACTGCTGGGGCCTGAGTTTTATCCCTGGCCAGGTAGCTGACCCAGATGGCTCAGCAGGCCTCTCTTGTCTTGCCTGCTGCTCCCCACTTTGTCTCTGTCCCCGCCCCTGCATCTGGTCTACACCCCAGTTCTTCTATGCATTAAATAAATAAATAAATTTTTTAAAAAAGAATGCACTGGTTTATAATGTCATATGAGCGTTCAAAATTGTATTTTGACATCTATATACAGTACATAATGATCTATGATGTATAGTCTAACTTAATCTATGTTTTTCAGGGTTGGAACAGTTTAGGGAGTGCATTAGCAATCTTATGGTTTGAAATGTACAAATTTCTTTACCATAGAAGGAGACAGAATGAAGACAATTGTAAAAACAAAAGGGTGTTCTTTTTTCTTTCTTACATGCGATTTGGAGAAAATTGTGAGCATGAAACAAGACACATTTACAATGGGCAAATTACAACTTAGGCTCTAAAGCATTTCTGCTCATGTGGGTCTCTTTCCCTGATTTTGCTTTCCTTCCTCTTGTCTTTAGATCTAAATTGTTTCTCTTCTATTTTAAATTGTTTCCTTGAATCTCTGTGATCACCAGGACACAGGAGTCTGGGAGTGGTCAGAAGTGAGAGACTCAGCCAGGAAAAGTCTCTTAGTCACTGTGTGGTGGATGGAGCCTGGAGTGTGCCCGGCGTGTTCACTTGACTGACTTCCAAGGCAAAGGTAGACAGCTGCATGACAGACAGGCCTGGTCACAGCAGGTTACAATGAACTGTGTCATCCCAGCACGCCAGGCAATTTCCTTTTTGAGTCACTTTTTAGTTCAGAATGAATCATGCTCCATTCTCCTTCTTTTTTTTTTTTTTTTTCAGCCTTTTCTGCTTACTAGCTATGCAACCCTAGTGGGAAGAGATTTTTTTTTTTTTCTCTGATGAGAGCAGTTTAACCAGAATACTCTTCAGAATGCAGTCTCTGTCTCAGCACGCAGGGGTCTACAGGACAATCTCCTCTCCCTGTGTGATGTTACTGCAACCAGGGTCAGGGGTGATCAACCGAGATCCTTCCCGTGCTCAGGGCTGGAGGCTGTGTGGATGGAAAACCAGCAAGTCCCTTAGCTCCAGAGCAAAAAAATACTTTCTTTTTCTGTTTGTGCTTTTCTCTTGACTTAAAAAAAATAAATAAATAAAAATAACCATGCCCCTGTGGCATAGTTTCATGAGAGAAGACATTTTAGTATCATTGTACCTCCTGTGTCCTTGGTTTGCACCCTATCATCAGAAAAACAAAATCACTGGTCACTGGATTTGACCACAGGAATTTTTGCCAGCCTTTTTTATTTTTTCATAGTTTGAAAAAGCCTATGCTTACCAAGAATTTGGGTTTGAGTTGTTATTTTCAGTTTCCTTTCTTTTGATGTTTCTCTTTATTTCATTTTTTTAGCCCATAGACACTAATCAAAAATGAAATTACTATTTATACAATGCAATTAAAGATGAGAATGTGAGCAAAGGACTCTGGAACACAGAGAATCTTTGTGTGACTCTTGTTCTTTTAGAGGGAGGATGGGTGTGATGAGGTGAGGGAGCCAGGCCCTTACTCATCCCGCAGTGCATTCTGAGGCCTGTTGAGCTCCCAGCCTCTCCTGTGGCTCTCTTTCTGCAGGAGGCCTTCCAGAACTGAGCCTCATTGGGAACAGAAAAGCTGAAACCTCAGGCTGAGAAAAGGATATGACTAATCATTGGACTAAAAAGCTCGTGCTTGGGCCTTGTTATTAGTGCAAGTGCTTTGGAGTTTCTCTGGGGAGAAGTCAAGGCTGAAAAAAGAGCATTTCCATGTTCTCATTCCCCCTTGCTTCTCCTCCAAGTCACTTCCCATCGCCTGGAGAAAGCAGCTTTCCTGTGCAGTTTCCCATTGTCCATGTCCCGGAGGGGCAAGTGAGGGTGAGAGAGGATGCCATCTACTGCCAGCACCGTTTCTACTCCAGTGTGGTGATTCTTTTGGATTGTGAGGATTTTTCAGTTCTTATGAGTCTTCAAAGTTAATCTCTTTCAAAAGCATGAATTTCTTACATCAGAAAGGGTGGTCATGTGGCAAATGGATGGTGGGGGTTGGGGGTTAGAGTGGGGAAGCTGAAGGGAACTGAGAATTAGCAGGCAAGAGCACTGAAACTGAGCTGGAATGTCCATTGGCAAAATATTCCAGGTTTTAGTTATTCCTGTTTACCTATAACCTGCCTCTTCTGCCTTCCATTTGATATCCAGAATTAACTTGCTCAGACTTCTTCAGTGACTTGCGATTTCTGGAAGAAGAAAGTATAGGCTTATTGGATTGGTGGCCATGGTGTCTGTCATCTGCCTTTACTCTGCTTTTACTAACTCTGGCTTGCTGTACCCTTGTTTTCAGAGTTCCTGGACTCCAGACTACTTTTTGCTGTATCCAGGACACAATCTATACTTTTTTGCCCCACCCCTTTTTTTGCTGACCATTCGGCTTCTCCTTCTTCCAATTGTTGAAATTCTAACTATATTGCAATAACTAACTACTTCACAAAGTGTCTCCAATAGCTTAAGTCAATATTTATTAAGTCATGTTATTTATTTCCCTATGGCTTCTCATTTTGCCGTGATGACAATATCTTACACATGCCCCACAATCCTAGCCACGTGGTGATGGATCCTAATGTCTTTGCATACTTCACTCCACTGAGTACACTGCTTGGAACATTAAAAGAATAAGTGAGTGTTAAGATCTTGATCCATGTTCCAATATTCCAAGGACTTACCATAAAAAAGACCAGATTCTATTTGCTGAAAAAGCAGTTCAGAGGCAAAACAGACATCAGGGCACTCAAAGATGCATGTGATTGTATAACAATACCTCCTCCTGTGGAAGTGGAGGGTTGGGTGTCAGGGAATACAAAGACTCAGAAATGAGTCCATACAGACATTTTCTGTGCTGCTTAATACAAAATGAGAAGCTACAGCCAATCATGCAGCATGCCAGCCTTAGATATAGCCTGCTCAGCAACCTCAAACACAGACCAGAGAGGCTACTTTGCTAATGCCCCATTTACTTAGTTTTAGAATAATAGACTTTTAGAGGTAATTGTGGATATTATCTTGGTCTCCTTTTTAACCAATGCAAGTATCTCTGCACCCCACTTATTGCTCAGGACCCCATACTGTAATCTTGTCAGATATGACTCTTCCAGAAAGGCCCTCATATATGACAAAGACCACAGGACTGCACTCTATACCCTCACCAACCTTCACACTAGGGGCTTGCAGAGAACACGAGGCACCTTTCTTGGGCAGAATATTATGAAAGACTTGAAAAAAGAAGATTAACTTGGTAGAAGTACTGTGACACCATTCTTGAGCCAATCAGTGGGCATGTTAAGGGATGACTAAAATCCTAGAAACTTACCATTGAGCCTCAAAAATAACTGAAAAATAAAAGCAAACTAGATGATAAATTGCTTTAGTCATTCTTAAAAATAATTGGATCTTGCAATCTTACAAAGAGCCTTGATAGTTTTTAGTCAGAGTAGAGTTTAACACGTTGGATGTGAGAAGTGGATTATGCAAGTGAAAGGTCACATGATGAAAAGAAGTAGTTCGTAAGAGTCTCAGGGCTGACAGGTGTTTCCACACAGAGGGGACTGATGAGGGTAGCGTATCACACTGGCAGGGTGAAGTTAGCTCATTCCAATGCAGTTTGTCTATGGTCTTCACTTAGACATAGCTAACTCATCAGGAAATAATAATGACCATCATGGCCTTTTAAAAAAATATGATAATATTCTTAGATAATATTCTTAGAAGTAAATATATAAATTGAGTATGTTCTGTGAATAAAGTTTTCATATTATTTAAATGAGACATTTTTCTCTCATCTTGTCTTACAAGGCCTAGTTTTGAATAATGCTTGGGCCCTGGGATCCTTGTTCTATCTCTTCTACACCAGATAATAGTGCAGGCATTTTGTGTTTGTGACAACTGACTGAGTCCTTCTTTGAACCTAGTTGTTAACTGCCAAGAACTCTCAAGACAAAATCAAGATTAAAAAATAAAACAAAAAAACTTCAAAGCGAAGCACACACTTGGACACTCCAAACCACAGAGTGCAAACACACACACACACACACACACACACACACACACACACACAGAGGCGGGTGTACGCTCTGCTCTGCTGTTAAACCTCCTTGGCTGGCTCTGACATGCAGCAGGCAGAGGTGCATCTGTGTGGGACAGCACAAATGTTGAGCTGAATGGTATCTGCTGTGATATGTGACCTTCCATTTGTCTTGAAAGGGACACCAAACATAGGACACCTGAGTTCCTAAACTTCTGGAAGACCCTGAACAGCAGGGTATCCTAGTGGAACAAAGAATCTTCCAACATATGTGCGGGTTGTGTTTTATCAGCTAGGTATCGTCTTCCGGCTACAACATGGCAGACAAATGCCAGGCCAGATCAGGAGATACAATCTACTCAACCTGATGCCTCTGTGTATGGATCACATGATAGGAACATATGCCGGTTCAATGTGGATGCAGGTGCAGAAAAAAAGAGAGAAAAAGCCCAGACTCGGAAGCAAAGTGCCACAAAAGTCCTGTTCCTCCCGGGGAGGTTCACTTTTCTAGTTATCGATCCAAACTTTTATGTGGCATAAGCTCCAGTCTCTGCAGTCCTGTGGGGGAGGCTGTCTGGCTGTGGAAGCCTGAAAGGATTCAGTCTTCATGTGGAAACTGAAGGTCTCTATAAGAGCACAAATCTGTCTATTCTTCTCCTCATGGCTTGGGCCTGCCTTTCCCCCTCAGCTATGCCTGCTATGCCTGCTTATGATGATCTTTATGCTGCAAACTGTGCTGGGAAAGATCAGGAAAAAAACACAGATTCCATCGATTTTTACTCCTTCTCTCTCTTGCTAGCACAGGAAACTTTATTTTACTTATTTAGGAAGCCTATGTCTATGTCTCAAGGAGGTTTAATACTATATAATTGTATTTGATCATACCAAATGTCTGCTCTACAGAATCATTTGAGATCAGAGTTCAAACATTTCCTGATTGTTTCTCTGGTTGCTTTTAGTATTACAACTTACTCGTTTAACACTTTCTACCTGCTAGCCAGTGTGCCGTATGCCTAGATGAAATGGCTCACGTCTGCATAATAAAAGACATATTAATGTAGTTGTTCAAAATAATCACGTATTTGCTCCCAAAGTAAATACTGCCCTCCCTCTTGGAAAACAGAAATTGTTATTTCTAAGTTCTAACAAGTGTTTCTATAGAAGTATCAATGGGAGCACCATTAGTTCTCTCTCTTCTTTGTCCTTTCCTTTCTTCTTCTCTTTAGTTTTAGTTACAAGAATTGTCATTGCCGTCTCTTTTTTTTTAAGATTTTTTTTTTATACATACAAGCTGGGGTACAGGCCAGAGGCGTGGGGTGGCGAGAGGGTTCACCAGAGACAGAGTGGGGAGCAGAACAGGCAGATCAGAAATACACTGCTGAGGGGAGCAGCGGGTGAGGCAGGAGAGGTCTGCCACACCATGTGGGATTCTCCCCGGCTGGGCGTTGAACTTGTGTTTCCCCTTCCGTCAGCTCCACAGTGCAGTGTGCAACCGCTGCGCCACCGGGGAGGCCCTCATTGCCTTCTCTTAAAACTTGCCCCATCCTTCTACTTTGAATGTTCCTTGGTTCATATCAAGACTGAATTCATAAACACAAAATTCTTCAAGGTTTATTCATTCTTGGTGTTCCTGAAGACATACTTTATGTACTATTTAATTATCTTAATTGAGATTTTTATTGGAATGATTTAGAGTCTCAAGCAATTATATCCTTTACCAATTTTCCCTCAATTGTAAGATTTTGAAAACAATAGCTTTGTAATGTCACAAGCAGGATAAATATATTAATACAATTCATCATTCTCATTTAAATTCTATAGCTTTATGTCTATACAGTTGAGTGTATAGGTATGTGTGTGTTTAATTTTATATAGTTTTATCATACATATAGGTTCATATACCCACTACAAAAATGTCAAGGTATGATGCATTTCCATTTCTACAAGAATCTGTCCTTTTTCCCCACATTTTTTAATTAATACTTCATTTTTTAAAACAGTTGTAGATTTACAAAAAAATTAAGCATACAGTACAGAAATTTTCCATATACTACTCTCATTCCTTTATTGGCATCTTTTGTTAATACGGTTCATGTGTCACAAGTTAATGAACTAATATTCTTAAATTATTGTTAACTCAATTCCAGAGTATGTTCAAATTTCCTTAGTTTCCCTGTCTGGTACAGGATCCCATTTAATAGTACCTTCTTGGGCTCTTGTCTATGACTGTTTCTCAAACTTTCCTTGTTTCCGATGATTTTGCTTTGAGAAATAATGCTCTACTGATATTTGCTTGATGTCTTTCCTTAATTAGACTGAGTCTAGAGACTTTGGATAGAAGACTACAGAGTTAGTGTCATTTTCATCCTGACACCAGGAGTGCTTACTGTCAACATAACTTATAACTGTAGATGCTGACCTTGACCACCTGGCTGAAGTTGTGCTTATCAGGATCCCTTGTTATTAACATTGTACTAGAAGTTCTAGCTAACAAAAGGCTATAAATTGTATGCAGATCAGGAAGGAGAAATAAAAGAAAATCTTAAAAAAATAAATGAGGGGCCTTCATGGTAGCCCAGGGGTCAATTCTCAGTTCTATTGTCGCTAAGGCCTGAGTTTGATTCCAGGGAGCTAACCCACATGGCACAGCAGACCTCTCCTGTCTCTCTTGCTAAACCCCCTCACATTTTATTTCAGTAAATCTGCCTGTTCTGCTTCCCACTTTGTCTCTGGTGAATCCTTTCACCATCCCCCACCCCTGCACCTCTGGTCTACTCCACAGTTCTTCTACATACATACATATCATAGAACCAAATAAACTTATTTTCCATGCTCATTAATAAGATGACTCAATATTGTCTTTCTTCTCAGCTTCATACATATTTCTAAAACAATCCCAATCAAAATCTCAGAAAGTTAGTTTGTGGATATTCACAAACTGTCCTGAAATTTTTATGGAGAAGCATAAGACCCAGAAGAACAACAAATCCTATAGAGCAAAATGGAATCCAAGATTGTCATTACCTTCCTTAAAAGACTCACTATTACGGTACACTAATCTGAATAGTTTAATAATATTTAATTGCCATTTACTCTTTGAATAGACAAATAAATCATTGAAGCAGAATACAAAGTTATAGAAATGGATCAACACAGCTATATTCAACTCCTTTTGCAAAGTTGCTAGGCAACTATAACAGAGCAAAGATATCGACATTGGTGCTGGGACAACTGAAACTTTATATGTAAAATAGTGAATCTCGACAGAAGCCTTAGACCTGTCACGAAAATGAACTAAAGATAGATCATAGAGATAATTATGGTCACCTTGAATTTGTTGATGAGATATTTTTTTAATTTTTAATTTTTTTATGGAAGTATACCGGCTTATAACATCATATGTGACTCAAAGGTATAGGATACAGTGTTAAAGTTACTATTTATGAAAGAAATAATTGGTAAGCTGAACTTTACCATAATTAAAAATGTCTTCTCATTGAAAGACACTGCCAAGAGAACGAGAAGACATATCAGACTGGGAGAAAATATTTGCAAAAGACAAAGCTGCAAAATATACAAACAACTTTTAAAACTGAATGACAAGAAAATCAACAGTTTGATTAAAAATGGGTGAAGGAATGAATAGACATCTTACCAAAGATATACAGTTGAAAAATCTATGAAAAGATGTTCAACATGACATTTCACTAGGGGATTACAAGTTAAAACACCAATGAGATATCACTACATGTCTATTAGAATAGTGAACATATAGGGCCTCCCCGGTGGTGCAGCAGGTTAAAGCACTGTGTTGTGGAGCTGTGGGCAGCGGCTATGCGAGCTCGACGCCAAATGGGGAGATTCCCACATGGCAGCAGACTTCTCCTGTCTCGCCCGCTGCTCCCCTCAGCAGTGTATTTCCATCGATCTGCCTGTTCTGCTCCCCACTCTGTTTCTGGTGAGCCCTCTCGCTGCCCCACACCTCTGGCCTATACCCCAGCTTGTATGCATAAAATTAAAAAAAAAAGAATAGTGAACATTTAAAGCATTGACACAACCAAATGCTAGTAAGAATGTTAAACAAGAATAATTTATTACTGGCAAAAATGCAAAATGATATGGTCACTTTGGAAAACATTTTGGACTTTTCTTACAAAACTAAATATAATAACAATATGGCCTATAAATCATACTCCTTAATATTTACCCAAAGGAGTTGAAAACTTATCTTCATACAGAAAATTGCACAGATATTTGTAGAAGTTTTATTCATAATTGTCAAACTTTTGAAGCAACCAGATGTGCTTCAAAGTGGGTGGATAAGTACAGTGGTACATGCATAAAATGGAATATTAGTCAGTGCTGAAATAAAAGGAGCTATCAAGCCATGGCAAGACATGGAGGAAACGTAAACACATATTACTAAGCAAATGAAACCAGTCTGAAAATGCCACATGCTGTATAATTTCAACTATTGAATATATGAGATTTTGGAAAAGGTTAAACTATGGAGACAAAAAAAGTTCAGTGCTTGCCAGGGGTTACAGGAATGAAGGGTGAGTAGGTAGAGCAGAATGGATTTTTAGGTCAGCAAAAATACTCTGTATAATATAATGGTGGCTACATGTCATTATCTATTATTCAAACCCAGGACTATAACACCTTGAGTGAAACTTAGCGTATGTAAGCTACAGACTTTGGGTAGAAGTGATGTGTAAATGTAGGTTCAAGGATTGTAATAAACACACAACCATGGTTCAAGATGTTGGTAATGTACCTGTTGGCCATTTGCTTCTCGGGAAATGCAGGTCAAAATCTCGTTGAGTTTTGTATATATATTATCATATCATCTGCAAATAGAGACAGTTTAATTTCTTCTTTTCCTATTTGAATCCCTTGAATGTCTTTCTCTTGTCTAATTGCTCTGGCTAGGACTTCCAGTATTATATTGAAAAGTAATGGTGAGAGTGGACATCCTTGCCTTGTTCCTGATCTTAGGGGAAAGGCCTTCAGATTCTCACCGTTGAGGATAATATTGGCCCTGGGTAGTCTATTCAATAAATGGTGCTGGGAAAACTGGACAGCCACATGCAAAAAAATGAAGCTAGACTACTACCTCACACCCTGCACAAAAGTCAACTCAAAATGGATAAAAGACCTGGATGTAAGACCTGAAAACATAAAATGTATAGAAGAAAATATAGACAAAACTCTACATGACATACATCTCAGCAAAATCTTGAAAGACACATCCCTCCAAGCAAAGGAAGTGAAAGACAATATAAACAGATGGGATTATATCAAAATAAAAAGCTTCTGTACAGCAAAAGAGACATTAACCAAAACTAACAGACACCCTACCAACTGGGAAAAGATCTTTGCACACAATACATCTGATAAAGGACTGAT
>PVIJ01020455.1:0-20913 GCA_004024925.1 Scalopus aquaticus | reverse complement strand
CCAAGTTTTTTTTTTTTTTAAGGATTCCTGTATTTATGCATACAAGAGCTGAGTTGTAGGCCAGAGGTGTGGGGTGCGGGGAGGACTCAGCAGACACAGAGTAGGGAGCAGAACAGGCCGATCTACTGAAATACACTGCTGAGGGGAGCAGCGTGCGAGACAGGAGAGTCTGTTGAACATGTGGGAATCTCCCTGGTCGGGGACTGAATTCGTGCTCCAGTGGCTGCTAATAACTTCATAGTGCTGTGACTTAATCCCTTGCACCACCAGGGAGGCCCCTAGATTCCAAAACTTCGTTGCTAGCAGGGAACTCCATCAGCTATCTGGCTTTCTGTGGGGAATATAAATTGTCAGTAAAAGAAAAAGGAAAATAGGCTTGCAGTCCTGTGTTATATTTCTCAAGCCCATACACCTAAATGGTCTAATTACAGGTGAACCGTATGTGGGAACCACATCAATCACGTTCTCATGTGGACCATACAGTCATTTAGCAGCAAGTACAAGTTTTTTGCACCCCTTGTCATAGTTACAGCTGCAGCTTCACAATGTTTTCCTTTACATTAGTGCTTAAGCAAGAATCCTTTACAACAAAGAATATGCAATGGTGTAAGGAGAGTCTCTTCAGTAAATGGTGCTGGGAAATGGGCTGCTACCTGCAGAAGCATGAAACTAGACTACCTCACACCATACACAAAAACTGACTCAGTATGGATAAAAGACTTGAACATACTAACTGAAGGAATAAAAGATATAGGAAAAAACAGGCAAAAAACTCATGACATACACCTCAGAAACATCTTTGAAGATTCCATTCACAACCAAAGAAAATGAAGGAAAAGATAAACAGCTGGGACTACATTAAACTAAAAATGTTCTGTACAACGAGAGACAATAATAAAGAGACACCCGACTGGTTGGCAGTGAATATTTGCACAACATATAACTGCTAAGGGACTGATTTCAAAGATCTACAAATAACCCAGTCAAAACATGGAAAGAGAACTAAAAGGACATTTCTCAAAGGAAAAGGCAAAAGACCAACAAGCATATGAAAAAAGGCTCAACGTCACTTACAATCAGGGAAATGCAAATCAAAGCCACAATGAGATACCACCTCACACCTGTGCAAATGGCTCCGATTAAAAAACTGACACTGGGGCCTCCCTGGTGGCACAGCGGTTAAGCGCTACGCTGTGCAGCTGTCAGCAACGGCGACGCGAGTTCGACGCCCAGCCAGGGAGAATCCCACATGGCACGGCAGACCTCTGCTGCCTTGCCCGCTGCTCCCCTCAGCAGTGTATTTCTGATCTGCCTGTTCTGCTTCCCACTCTGTCTCTGGTGAACCCTCTCGCTGCCCCACGCCTCTGGCCTGTACCCCAGCTTGTATGTATAAATAAAAAAATTAATAAATAAATAAAAATAAAAAACTGACACCACCACATGCTAGCAAGGATGTAGAGAAAAAGGAACAGTCTTCCCCTGCTGCTGGATGCAAACTGGTCCAACTGACACAGGACAGCAAGAGGCATTATAAGTAGCAAAGGCCATGGCCCAAATAGCTTATCAGTCACTGTCTCAGTTCTTCACCCAGGAACACAATTGCAAGACTACTCGGGTTCAGAGAACAATAATGGGATTTATTTAACAGACCAGCGAAAACCAAAGTTACTGAGGCACCAAAAATGGCCGTTTACCTCACCCAAAGCAGTGTCCAGTATTGCTAAGTCCTAAACACAAAAACTCCAAAGATGGCACCTTCCCACCACTGAGGACACAGAGCTCCTCTACTGAACAACATCCCACACTTCCAACATGGCGTCTTCTCGCCACTGCAGACCTGGAGCACGCAGCAGCCAGACTATAGGCCAGATCCCAACTTGCTGCAGCAGAATTCCATCAGGGGGGCAGGCATCACAGAGAAAAGGGAAGGTTTTTATTTACGCCACGCCCGCTGGCCCAGAGGAGATCCTTCTCCCAAGTCTGAGTCCTGAGCAACTAGGTTACAGAGTATTTATTGACTAAAGCAAGGGGTACAGTCAGCTGGGAATGCATGAATCAGGCGTGTGGCCTTGATAGCAGTGATCAGTTGAAACTTTCAATTTATCATTTCAGTTTAGTCATCATTTCAGCCTACATCATTTCAGTCTAATCAGCAGGTCAGCATGGCATTTTCCACTTCAAACTCAGAAAGTCAACTGAAACCACAACAGATGCTTCACGGAGCTGCTGAGATGCCCCAGCACAGCACCAGACAAGACACAAAACAGCAGCTGCAGCAGTTAAATGGCCACACTCACACGGTTCAGTTAGGCGCCTGCTCCAGCTCTTCTCCTTCCCTTTCAGGCTGTAACAGCAGCAAAACCGGAGTTTCAGTTGCTCAGCTACCTGTGAAGCCTCCGAACTTTTCCTCCGATTGGATGCTGGAAGCCTTTCCTTGTTATTCAGATGTGTGGGCAGAAATCAGTGACCCTGAAATGCTGACAATCTGAAAACCCCAAATCCCAAACACCGAATATCCTTGGGGCTACTTCTGCAGTCCCTTATCTCTCTCATGAGTCTCCACCTCAGGATGCTATACTTGGTTTGCATTTTCCCAGGGGATGTCTATGTTCACAAGCACCCCCCTCCAGGGGGCACCACCTGTAAGTCTTCAGCTTCAGTCACTAGTTACATAACCACTAGGGAAAGCTGCATGGAAGTTCCTCAAATTACCAAAAATGGAGTGACTGGGGCCTCCCCGGTGGTGCAGCGGTTAAGCGCTGCGCTGTGGGGCTGTTGGCAGCGGCGATGCGAGTTCGACGCCCGGCCAGGGAGATTCCCACATGGCGTGGCAGACCTCTCCTGCCTTGCCCGCTGCTCCCCTCAGCAGTGTATTTCTGATCTGCCTGTTCTGCTCCCTGCTCTGTCTCTGGTGAACCCTCTCGCCGCCCTGCGCCTCTGGCCTGTACCCCAGCTTGTATGTATAAATAAAAAATAAACCTTTAAAAAAAAAATGGAGTGACCATATGACCCAGCAATTCCACTTTTAGGAATCTACCCTAAGGACACAAAAACAGGAATTCAGAAGGAAACCTGCACTGTTGGGTTTACTGCAGAACTATTTAAAATAGCTAAAATATGGAAAAAACTTAAATGCCCAAACACCAGTGAGTGGAGCAAACATATGTGGTCCATACACACTAGAATACTACCTGCCATCAAAAAGACAAAATCATGACATTTGCATAAACATGGGTGCATTTGGAAGGCATTATGTCACAGAAGAAGACAGAAGCAAACAAAAATATCAGATGGTTTCACTTATAGGAGGACTATATGGAAAGTGAACAGAGTCAGAGGAAAAAAAGTCAAAACTAGTAGGCAAATTATAGATCTGAGACAAACAGCAGGGAAGGGGTAGGGAGAAGATAAAACAGGGAGGGAAGAGCACGGGGGATACGGTGACTTTTCAAAGGTGAGGTGGTGGTGGGAGATTTATGGAGATTATAATTGAGGGGCGCAATCAATCAGTGTACAAAAATGAACAAGAATGTAAAGCAAAAGTAAAAAAAAAACCCACAAGAAATCTTTCTTTATAAAAAAAATATTCTGTACAAGAATTGGGGTGTAGGCCACAGGTGAAGAGTGTGAGAAGATCCATCAGACAGAGAGGGGAGAACAGGCAGTCTCACTGAAATACACTGCTAAAGGGAGCAGTGGGTGAGACAAGAGAAGTCTGCTGTGTCATAAGTGCATTTTGTCATGCTTTTTGAGGGCTTACTAGAAATGTCTTCCCATACACTGAGCATTCATAACGTTGCTCTTCAACGTGAATTCTCTGGTGTACAATGAGGGCAGGCTTACTTAAAAAAGGTTTCCTACACTCTTGACATTCCTAAGGGTTTTCTGTGCGACTTTTCTATGTATAGTGAGACCCGATTTCCAGGAAAATGTTTTAATGCGCTCTTGACATTCATAGTGCTTCTCTCAGGTGTGAATTCTCTGATGTCTATTAAGGGCTGATTTGCAGGAGAAAGATTTCTTACACTCGATATTCACTTCTCTCCAGTGTGAATTTTCTGATGTTTAGTGAGTTCTGACTTACCGAAGAAAGTCTTCCCACACTCTTGACATAAAAGTTTGTCTCCAGTGTGACTTCTCTGATGTATAACGAGGGTGGACTTTTTAGAAAAAGTTTTCCTACACTCTTGACATTCATAGGGTTTCTCACCAGTGTGACTTCTCCGATGTGAAACAAGACCTGACTTCCGGGAGAACGCTCTCTCACATTCTTGACATTGGTAGGGTTTCTCACCAGTGTGACTTCTCTGATGTCTAGTGAGGCGTGACTTAACGGGAAAAGTTTTCCTACACTCTAGACAGTCAAAGGGTTTCTCACCAGTGTGACTTCTCTGATGTACATTGAGGGTGTCCTTCCTGGAAAAGGTTTTCCTACACTCTTGAGATTGATAAGGTTTCTTTCCACTGTGATTTTTCTGACGTACAGTGATGACTGATTTCCAGGAAAATGTTTTTCTACCTTCTTGATATTCATAGGGATTCTCTCTGGTGTGTATTTGGTGATGGTAAATAAGGGATGATTTTCTGGAGAAAACTTTTCTACACTTTGGACACTCATAGGCCTTCTTTCCTGTGTGAGTCTTCTGATGTTTATAAAGATCTGAGTTGTGGTTGAAAGTCTTTTTACAATCTCCACATTCATATGGTTTCTCTCCTGTGTGAGTACTTTGATCTTTAGAGAGGGCTGATTTATAGGAGAAAGTTTTCCTACACTCTTGACATTTATAGGGTTTCCCTTTTGTATGAGTTCTTTGATGTACACTAAAAGCTGACTTGTGCCAGCAAGTTTTCTTACATATTTTTACATTTACAATGTTTCACTCCAGTTTCAGATTGTGTATGTAAAGCGAGGGCCGTCTTCCTTGAGAATGTTTCCATACACTCTTTATCGCCAAACAATTTCTCTGTAGTGAGAGTTCTCTAATATCTACACTGTACATAAATCTCAGAAGTTTCCCCACATTTGTAGGGTTGCTCATCTGCTTGTAGTTTCTGCTGTTCAGGAATAACAGAGAATTCACAGTATGTTTTATCATCAGAAGTATTCTGTGCTAACGGAGAACTCTCATGCTCACGGGTATGAAAATTGTGGCTAAGGTTGGCTCCCCTTTCGTAACATTTCTGCTGTTCATCTTCAACATATCTATGGAGATTCCAATGTACCGGTTTCACATCTGCAAGATTCCCCCTTTCATTACACATATGGGGAGTCTGTTCTACTTGGGTTCCCTCCTGGACAATGAAAGGTGGCTTATCACAGGTGTCCCTACACTCACTGTACTTACAGGGAGTGCCTTCCAAAAGCCCTCCTAAACGTGTGAAGAACATTATTTCTTCATGCAAGGCGTTCCCTTGTTCACTAAATTCAAAAGGCTGTTGAACATTCTGAATCACCCGATGACTGAGGTGCTCAGGACACCTGATGGATTCCCTAATTCTATTAAAGAACAGCTCTTTCTTTGCAGCATGCTCTTCATGAGGTTCACCAGGGGAAAACATATTCCTACATATAGAAAAGGTCTCTGGCATCGCTGCTGAAATGTTTCTATTTTTGATACATCGGTTCATATGATGAATTGAGTCCAAATTAATTTTTTTTCCTAAGTCAGTTCTCTCGTTGGTTGCTAGTTTGCTGTTGGCAATAACAATTTGCCACAGACGTCTGCCCTGATTTGTAGGCTTGGCCTTATTCAGGTAATCCACAGTCCGGTCATCTAAAAAGAGATAAAAATGACCATTTCTATAAATATCTATGAACATTACAAGAGAATGCTACAAAAAGACACAAAAATTTCTGTACCACAACACAATTTAAAAGGTATTGATTTTCTGATTTATGGTTGTTACCCCTAATAAATTCTGGAAAAAATAAACAGGTTTTCTATTCCTTTTATTTTGGTGTAGAAGAGCTGGTGTTGACCAGAGGCGCAGGGAGGCAGGGGTGTGTGAGAGCATTGACCAGAGACAGAGTGGGGAATAGAACACGTGAACTGACTGAAATACACTGAAAGGGGAGCAACGGGTGAGACAGGAGAGGGTTGCTATGCCAGATGGCAGTGAGCTCCCTGGCTGGGAATCAAACTCAGGCTATAGCAGTGAGAGCACAGAGACCTAGCCTCAAGGCCTCCAGGGAGACCTCAATTAACAGATATTTCTAGTGCCTATTCAGGTTGATAAGGAAGTAGTAAAACTCATTTCATATTTTTTTTAAAGATTTATTTATTTATGCATATAAGGCGGGGTGTAGGCAGAGGTGGGGGGTGGTGAGAGGATTCACCAGAGACAGAGTGGAGAGCAGAACAGGCAGATGGACTGAAGTACACTGCTGAGGGGAGCAGTGGGTGAGGCAGGCGAGGTCTGCTGCGCCATGTGGGAAGGTCCCTGGCTGGGGATCGAACTTGTGCCGCAGGACTACAGATAGTTTCACAGTGCTGCGCTTAACCCGTTGAGCCAACAGGGAGGCCCTCATATTGTTTTTATAAAATCATAAATATTTGGTAGACATATTCATTGAACTGTAGAGGTTGATATCAACCAGAAGTTTTTAACCTAACATATACCCACATATTTTCTTACTTAGGATGAACCTGTGTGACTTTTGCTGGGACTTTTCGAATAATCAAGCTCTGCAGATATCATGTTTTTCCGGGAAAACCTACTGACTGAATGTGATGCAAGGGAATTTTCTTGTCACTTTAAGAAAGAGTATTTCTTAGAGACTAGGATTCTACAGGTCCATTTCCTTAGCTTTTATTTCTCATTCATCACTGTCTACAGTCATCACTAGATGCTTTCAAAAGCATGTATTTTCCTCCATGACAGAAAAAGACCTTTATGTTAATTCTTTTTTTTTTTAAAGATTTATTTATTTATACATACAAGATGGGATACAGTCCAGAGGTGTGGGGCGGCGAGAGGGCTCACCAGAGACAGAGCGGGGAGCAGAACAGGCAGATCCGAAATACACTGCTGAGGGGAGCAGCGGGCGAGGCAGGAGAGGTCTGCCGCGACATGTGGGATTCTACCCGGCCGGGCGTCGAACTCACGTCGTGCACTGCCGACAGCTCCACAGCACAGCGCTCAACCGCTGCGCCACCAGGGAGGCCCATTTTATGTTAATTCTTAATGAAATATTACATCACATGTTGCTCAGAATCACAACAGACGCAGCAAACTCTGCCTCATCATTTCATCCAACTTTCCCCTATTGAAGAAAGGGAAATATCTATGCAATCTAGCCTGTGTCCATCACATTAAAGGCCTTTTCAAAGCCCTTCTGAGATCAAAACCCCCGGTATTCTCACTCTACCCCCCTGGCACCCATGTTTCTACATAATTCATAGCAGCTCAAGTTTTTATGCAGTATGTTAGTTTTGGCTATATCACCCTTTCATTGATTCTTTTGCTTTCTTCCCAATGATTCTCAGAAGGTGTAACTGCACATTTCAAACTCCTCTCCCCAACATGAGCACCCAACCTGAAACTCTTGGTTCCGTGGCTTTAGAAAACACAAGCTCAGGTTCTCACACCCACATCACAGATCTCCCTTCCCATGATGAACAGTATGCTGGGTCCTCCTCAGCCTCACAATGTCTCATTTGACTGGGTCACAAGGCTTGAACATGACAACCTATCTATGTTCTAAATAACTCCAGTCAACCCCTTTCCATCAATTTTGAGTTAGTCCCTGGTAAATTACATCTCCAACAGCAAACCAAGCCTCTCATCCAGACTGCATGTATAACTACATACATGCCATGTCACTGCAAACCACTCAACTCACCTAAGCTCTACAAAGAAAAGACTTCATCTCCATAATATCTTATGAACAGATGCTCTAAAACATTCTTCACTTTTTTTCTGTCATCCTAGTTAAACATTCTCTGTAGCTTTATCACTCTATTTATTTATTTGCTTTTTAAAAGATACCCATTTATGCATACAGAACTGGAGTGTAGGCCAGAGGTGTCGGATGGTGAGAGGATTCACCAGAGACAGAGTGCGAAGCAGAACAGGAAGATCTACTGACCTACACTACTGAGAGTAGCAGGGGGGAGGCAGGAGAGGTCTGCTGCGCTATCTGGGAAGATCCCTGGCCTGGGATTGAAATGGTGCTGCTGTGGCTATGGACAGCATCATAGTGCTGAGACTTAACACGATGCACCAGCAGGGTGACCACTGTCTCTCTATTTAATATACGAATTTGTTACATTTTCCTTTCTCATAGAATACAACATCAACTAAGCTAAGGCCATTTTATGATGACTGTTGTTATCCCCATTCAGAGAAAATTTACCCCTGGCTAACACTTACCCTGAACATACTGAAAGCAGAAACAAAAGCCTGAACAATTACCTGAAAGAAAACAGTTGTGAGAATAAATTAATAGAGAGATTACAGAAAATGTGACTAATGCAGAATAATTTCCTGCAGTATCAGGGAATGCTACTGCTTATCTAAGAATACTGACAACCATTAAAAGAGTTGGAGGAAATTTACAAGAGAGCAATATTTGGGAAGTGAAATGAATCAGTTTGAAATATGCAGACAAATGATACTGATGGTTTGGACATCAGAAATGTAGCTCAGAGCAGCAATCTCTGCCACCCATACTCCCAGCCTCCCTGCTGGGAAGGCACTGACTGACCTGAGAGGGTCTGATCTGGGGATTCTTCCACAGTCCCTGGCTGCGCTCTCTGCTCCACCCTGATGCTCACCTCAGGATCGGTAACACTATGGCCTGCAACGCAAAACAGTGTTGGTGTTTGAAGAAATTAAACTTCAGTCTTTGAAAACTAACAAAAGCAGTGCTAAGAGATGGACCATGAAGGCCAATTTGAACCTTTCAAAAAAGGGTGAACACCCACAATCGACAATGCCTGTAATGTTCACCCCAACCAGCACACAACCGCATGAGCAAGCGCTCACTTATCAATGTAAAAAACAGCGCTTGCACTTGAGTGTTACACTGGAGTTTCCTCACCGAGTGACAGCAGGTTACTGTAGGTCTCCTGCATCACATCCCGGAACAGGGTCCTCTGAGCATCATTCAGGAGCCGCCACTCCACCCGGGTGAAGTTCACAGCCACGTCCTCAAATGACACCATCCCCTGTGAGGGAACATTTCTCCTCATTTCTGGGCCAACAACCTGGATAGACAGCAGCAAGTGTAAACGCACCTTCTTTTGTGGGACTTTGGTCTGGTACAGGACGCACCATCTTTTTACTCTACATTGTGACATGAATAGAATTCTCAGTAGTCATAGCCTAACCTCTACATTAACCCTTTACTTTCTCAAAGAACTGTCAGTGTTCATCCTACAAATGTGGATGTGTTTTGAGGCTGAGAATAAGAGGATGAATAAAATTTGCTCCTTGAAGAGCTTATAACTTGGTTGGCAGGTGTAATAGACACATACCTAGCACAATGTGCTCTAGGAGCTATGTCAAAAACATGCTGAGTGCAGACACGGAACAAGAAAAACCAAAAGTTTGTGTCATCAGGTTACACTTCACTAAAAACCCAAACACTTAACTCTTCCTTAAAATAACACCGGCAGGGCCTCCCTGGTGGTGCAGCGGTTGAGCGCTGCGCTGTGAAGCTGTCAGCAGCTTTCAATGTGAGTTCAACGCCCGGCCGGGGAGAATCCCACATGGTACAGCAGACCTCTCCTGCCTCGCCCACTGCTCCTCTCAGCAGTGTATTTCTGATCTGCCCGTTCTGCTCCCCACTCTGTCTCTGGTGAACCCTCTCGCCGCCCCATGCCTCTGGCCTGTACCCCAGCTTGTATGTATAAATAAATAAATCTTTAAAAAATAAATAAATAAAATAACACTGGCATCTGTATGAGACAACAGCAGATGTCGAAGTTCGAGAAAATAAAAGGCACTCTTTGAGTTGACTGAAATGCAGAGAGCAGGCAGCCAGGCAGTGTCCTGGGCAGTGAGGTGAGAGAGAAAGTAAAAGTATTCTGGAACTCTCGTCAGGCAGCTTTCATGAACTGCTGGATATATAAGCTGAATTCAACAGAATACAATGTTATTTGAACACATGCTTCAGAACAAATTAAAAGTATGTATAAATTTGTACCAACATGTTTTTCCCGAGACTTCAAAGCCTGATATCTCCAACTCAGAGTAAACAAGACCTAGACCCTAAACCAGGATGTTCAAATAATGAGAAGGAAATAAACAGAGGAAGGAGATGTTCACCTGACAGTCATAAGAACATAGGAGAGGGCATCACTTCTAAAACTGATGGAGAAAGGGGAGAAGAATTTGATGATTACTTGGTGGCTAGAGGTACAAGGAATGTTTTTCTAATATCCCGTCTGCATGAATAGCTGGGAGATTTGGTATTCCACATGCAACTGGACATGGGTCTTATAGATCAGAAACTCTAAGCTGAGGGTAGAAATTTGGGGATCTCCGAAATATTACTGGCATTTTCGACCATCACAGGAAATAACATGGTCAACCTAAACAATAAGTATTGAAACAAGATTTTTGGAAGGATGACACTAGGCACAAGGAAAAGTCAATCTTAAGAAATCCGATAATGTATTCCATCATCTCATATTCCTATGTAGATAATCCGATGAACATCCACATATATATTGAGTAGAACCCTATACAAGTACCTTCCATTTGTAATAATGAATAAAAAAAAATTTCAGAGGATTTTTTCATAACACAATTGAAAACCCTCGGAATAGCCACAAGTGAAATCAACAATCACCGTGCCGAAAGAAATAACAAAGATGCTCAGTTACTTCTTATTCATAGTGGGTTAGGATAACACTAAACAACAAGAAAAAGGAAACATGAGTAAAAAAGGCAATAGTTGCTATAACCCATCCTTGGAAAACATTATCAATGAAAGGTAAAACGCCAAGCAATACATTTAACTGAACCAAGGGCAGAGAACGAGCAGGGGAAAAAAATAAACCAACCTTGAGGGTTCAAAAAGAAATTAAACAAATGCAAAGACACAGCAGCATCAGGGGTAAGAGGAGTTGCACTGCACTGACAGCGATTCTCCCAAGGGAACCAGGCTTACAACACAATGCTCTGAAAACAAAAATGCACTCTTATTCACAGGCTAATTGATTAAAATGTTAACATGAGAAATAAAACAATTAAGAATAGAGAGAAGGTGGCTGGCTCCTATCTGTGCACAAACACTCACTGTATCTCGCAGCATCAGGATCTCAGGCAGATATAAGTAGATTGTATGACGCAATTAAGCCCTTTGTTCAACATGAGGGAGACTGGGAAGCTTCACAGCACAGCGCTTAACCGCTGCGCCACCAGGGAGGCCCTTCCTGACTGAATTTCTGCCGTAGCAACATACCCCTTTCTCGTTCTTCCTATTTTCAAAACAGGATGATCACGTGCTTATCCTGTAGGGTGGGCAGAAGAGTTGTCAGGGTTTTTCGTCTACGCCCTCAGTGATGGGCCTCTGCAGGCTTCCGTGCCTGTCTAATGGCAGGCGCCTGAAGAGCATGGTATAGCATGGCATGGCATTATACTCGCGCAGTGACAGACACAGAGAGCATGGGGAAGAATGCAGCGGCAGCGTTGAGAGCTAATGTCAGAAGCAGTAGCAGTGAGACCCCAAGAGTCACCAGAGAGCCCCAAGAAAGTGAAGATTGAATGTTCCCAAAACATGGCGGCGAACAGACACTAGGATCAGGCTCTTCCCCTAAAAAATCGATGTATGGAGAAAAATATCCCTAACTTTGAGAGCTGACTTGAGGAGAGTCAGATGCCCTACGCAATACAATCAACCCTGGGGGTGCTTTAGACTTAAAAATAAACCGAAGGATGGGCCTCCCTGGTGGCACAGCAGTTGAGCCCTGCGCTGTGGAGCTGTCGGCAGCGCGCGATTTGAGTTCGACGCCCATCCAGGGAGAATCCCACATGGTGCGGCAGACTTCTCCTGCCTCGCCTGCTGCTCCCCTCAGCAGTGTATTTCTGATCTGCCTGTTCTGCTCCCCGCTCTGTCTCTGGTGGACCCTCTCGCCGTCCCACGCCTCTGTCCTGTACCCCAGCTTGTATGTATAAATAAATAAATCTTTAAAAAAATAATAAACCGAAGGGTGGGAGTAAATAGAAGAAAAAAGACATCAGACCTCACACAGAGCAAACAGCAAGGAGAGGTGGGCGAACTGGCTTCCCTGAGAACCACTGAATACAAGGTTAGAAACTGCAGTGAGGTCGGAAGTCTCCAGCCAGCAGACGGGGAGCACGAACCCCATGATCACCCTCTCTTCCCTGCATGGCAGCTCTGAAGCGCAGGAAACCGCGAGGGTCACTGTGTCCCATCCCCCACCTGGGGCTAGGTAACATCTTAGTGGGGAGGAAGTACAGTAAGAAGCATCACCCCACTAGCTGCCAGGTGATAAACTGGTCAGAGGAACTTGCTAGGCAGGGAAAACCTCCTGCTGAGACCACCTCTCCAGGCCCTTAGGCTATAACTTGATCCCAGTAGGGGTTACTAGGGAAACCAAAAGACTGATAAAGGCAAATGCCACTGATCAATAGGAACCTCCTCCAATCTGATGGGAGGTAACTTGAGCAGGGGAGTGACTACTAAGAACCACTGACTGTGAGTCCCCACAACCCCTCCCATACCTGTTGCTGGGGTACAGGCTCCTGCTGGAACTATCTCTAACCACACCCTACCCTGCAAAGTGTCAGCATCTTGGCATCGGGAGGGCAGCAGAAAGGAACCTACAGCTGGTGGTGACCACGGCCCAGCACCTCCCGGGGCCCCACCCCCAACCTCTAGGTGGCTGCAGTGGCCCCCCAGAAACTAGGGGAGGTGAAACCCTGACAAACAGCCACCCACAGCCTCCACCCATGAACCCCCTCGTGGAGTAGCAGTGCCCAAGCAGCAGAAAAGAAACTAAGACCAGGAGCTCCCAACCCCCCGCCCCCAACCAGACAACCCCAGGGGCAGGAATAGCCCCAGGCAAACATTAGAGGAAAGAAAAAAACAAAAAAGGTGTGGGCAGAAAGAATAGAAAGACTCCTAGCAACAACGAATGACAGCAGTGACAGCAAGACAACGGCAACATCTGACACTGGAAAGGAGAGGTTGAACCCCAGCAGGGGGGCCACCCAGAAACCCCAAAACTCCCCATAAGTTCACATCTCCCCAATACTTTATTTTTTGTTTAATTTTTTTTAAAAAATATTTATTTATTTATACATACAAGCTGGGGTACAGGCCAGAAGCATGGGGCAGCGAGAGGGTTCACCAGAGACAGAGTGGGGAGCAGAACAGGCAGATAAGAAATAAACTGCTGAGGGGAGCAGCGGGCGAGGCAGGAGAGGTCTGCCGCACCATGTGGGATTCGCCCCGGCTGGGCGTTGAACTCGCACTGCGCGCTACTGACAGCTCCACAGTGCAGCGCTCAACCGCTGTGCCACCAGGGAGGCCCCAATACTTAATTTTTTTATTATTATTATTACTTTTATGTTTTTTTTTACTTTTTTAATATATTTTTTATAATTTTTATTTTATTTACTTTTTTGTTAGTTTTACCCTACTTTTTTCTCTTGGTCCTTCCTTCCCACTTTTCTTCATCTTCATTCAACTTTTCTTTCCTTATCCCTTTTTTTTTCTTTTTTTTTTTTTTTACTACAAACCATCCCTTCATCTTCCCTAACCGCACTTGGAACCGGAAACACACTGGAGACACACCACGAGAAATACAAACATACAACAAAGAAAAAAATAAGAAAACCCAGAAGATACCTAGCCACAGTCAAGGCAACTCAGACACTAGGGAATCACAAACACTCCTGAGCAAGTAAAACCAGGAGTCATGCCCGCCGGCACCAGCGGAATGCTACAAACAAAGCAAAGCAGAAAGCCAACAACAGGAAGGAAAAAAGTCACAAATCACCCTCAAAACTGTATGCAACAGAAAGAAAAACCCTCTCCAGAACCCATTAATATGGGCATAGAAGATTACATCTACCTAACAGATAAAGACTTCAAAATAGCCATAACAAAAAAAATGATAGAATTAAATGAAAAGAACAAAGAACTGAGGAATATAAATAAAGAACTGAAGAACAAGAAAGAATCCATAAAGAAGAAATTGAAGGAAATGGAAGATTTAAAAGAACTGAAGAATGAGAATAAATTCATAAAGAAATTGAAGGAAATGGAAGATTTAAAAACATTAGTAGAGGAGCTCAAGAACTCCAGAGAAAGCCAGAAAAATGAATTAAAAGATATGCAGGGAAGAATAAGCACTCTGGAACATAAAGACATTGAAAAAATCAAGACAGAAAAGGAAAGAGAAAAACGAAGGAAAAAAAATGAGGAAAAGCTTTGATAACTATCTGACACCATGAAAAAAGAAAACATCAGAATCATAGGAATCCCAGAAGGAGAGGAGAGAGACAAAGGAACAAAGAAACTTCTCAAGGAGATAATTGAAGAGAACTTCCCAAACATGAAAAAGGAAACAAAAATTGACATACAGGAAGCCAGAAGATCTCCAAATTATTACAACGAAAGAAAAAAAAACAGCAAGACATATGATAGTAAAACTATCGAGAATTCAAGACAAGGAAAATACATTGAAAATGACAAGGGCAAAGAAACAAATAACCTATAAAGGAAAGCCAATCAGGTTGACATCAGATTTCTCAGAAGAAACACTACAGGCAAAAAGAGAATGGAGGGACATACATAACACACTACATGCCAACAAATGTCAACCAATAATACTCTACCCTGCAAAGCTCTTCTTCCTGTATGAAGAAAAAACATGGACCTTCTCTGACAAACAGAAACTATGGAAATTCATCACTACCAATCCCACACTCCAACGAATACTAGAAGAAGCCATGAAGACAAAATCAACAGAAGAAATACCAGGAAACACAGAATAAGGTAAGAATTAGAATCACATAAGGGTAAACAAACAAACAAAAAATATGGATGACAGTATATCAACATTAACTTTAAATGTAAATGGACTAAACTAAATACACCAATTAAAAGACACAGAATCGCAGGATGGATCAAAAAACAGAACCCAACCTTCTGCTGCCTAGCGGAAACACAATTAATTGCAAAAGATAAACAGAGATTAATAGTTAAAGGATGGAAAACAATCCTACAAGCAAATGGACGAAAAAAGAAGGCAGGAACAGCTATACTTTTACCAGATAAAACAGACTTCAAACTTAAGAAGGTAAAAAGAGACAAAGCTGGTCACTACATCATGATAAAGGGGACAATAAAACAGGAAGATATAACACTCATCAACATATACTCCCCAAATGAAGGAGCACCAAAATATATCAGACAATTATTATTGTCACTGAAAACAGACATTAAAGAAAATACTTACACAGTAGGAGACTTCAACACCCCACTTTATTGTACAGATCAAGAAGACAAAAAGTAACCAAGGACATTAAACCTCTAAAGAAGGACCAAGACCACATGGGATTAACACGGTATCTATCGAACACTTCACCGCCGAGAAATTGAATACACATTTTTCTCAAGTGCACAAGGAACATACTCCAGGATCGAACACATATTAGGCCACAAAACAAACCTCAACAGATGCACTGAGATCAAAATTGTACCAGCATTCTTCTCCGATCACGAAGGAGTAAAACTGGAAATAAACCATAAAAAGAAAAAAGGAAACCCACTTTCCTCATGGAGACTGAAGCCCACATTACTGGAAAACCAATAGATCAACGAAGAGATCAAAGAAGAAATTAAAAATTATCTAGAAATAAATGACAACGCGACACAACTATTGAGAACGTCTGGAACACAGCAAAAGCAGTAATAAGAGGAAAATATATAACATTACAAGCCAACATCAAGAAACAAGAAACAACCCAAAGAAACAATTTATTCTCACATCTCAAAGAACTAGAAAAAAAAAAACCAAAAACCCAAAAGCCAGTTTAAGAAAGGAAATAATAAAAATCAAAGCAGAAATAAACAAAATGGAAATTAAAAAAACAATCCAGAAGAGCAACAAAACCAAAAGCTGGTTCTCTGAAAACATAAACAAAATAGACAAACGACTAGCCGGGCTTACAAAGAAAAAAGGAGAGAAACCACAAATAAGTAGGATCATAAATGAAAAAGGAGAAATCACAATAGACACAGCAAAAATCAAAAAAATAATAAGAGACTACTATAAACAGCGATACGGAAACAAGTACACCAACCTAGAGGATACTGACAAATTCCTAGAACTACACAATCACCCAAAACTAGACAAAGAAGATATAGAACATCTAAACAGACCAATCACAAGCAATGAAATTGAAACAGTAATTTAAAAACTCCCCCAAAACAAAAGCCCGGGACCAGACGGTTTCACAAACGAATTCTACCAAACATTCAAAAACAAAATAGTCCCTATATTACACAAACTCTTTCAAAAATTTGAGAAGGAAGGAGTACTACCAAACACATTCTATGAAGCAAATATTACTCTAATACCAAAACCAGACAAAGACAATATAAAAAAAGAAAACTACAGTCAATCTCCATAATGAATACTGATACAAAAATACTTAACAAAATCTTGGCCAACAGGATCCAACAATGCATCCAAAAGAGAATACACCACCATCAAGTGGGACTTATTCCAGGGACACAAGGATGGTTCAACATCCAAAATCAATCACTGTAATCCAACACATCAGCAAAAAGAAAAATAAAGACCATATGATCATATCAATAGATGTTGAGAAAGCAGGAAATAAAAAAGGAAATCCCAGATGATCAGCAACACTTCTGAGTTACTTATCCCCATGTGAAAACTCAAATAAGAAAAGACTTATCCACACCCACGAGCAGAGCTGCATGTTCCCAACTGCCAAGACATGGAGCAACCTGAGTCCCTTCAACAGGTGCAGGGACAGAAGCGGGGAGCCCACGCAGGGGGGGACTCACTACAGGCGGTGAGGAGAGACAGGGTGGCCCTGAGGACACCACGGGTGGACCTGGAGGGGGTAATCTTGAGTGAAATAAGTCAAAATGTAAAGAGAGGTGTCAGAGGGCTTCACTCATCTGTGGAATATAAATCCCAAAAAAACATTTACAGGCAAAAAACAGAGGAAATAAAATTTTTTTCAGGCAAAAAGAAGACAAAAGTTACCAGAGGGAACAGGGAAAGGGGGTGAAGATGGGGAGGGAGGCAGAGGGGGATGGGCCAGGGGGGGTTTGGTAGAGAGGGAAAAGGGCGGGGCACAACCCACTAAGAATCTAGGAAACAAATGACAACTCAGGAGAAGGCTTTAGGGATACAATGTCAAGACAGATCGAGGAAGGCAAAAAAAAAGTGAAAGAAGTAAACAAGCAAACAAGTACAGGAAGGTTTTCAACAAATATTAAAAAAAAAAATTTCCCCCAGGTCATAGACAGTTTGTCCAATACGGCAGGAAAGCTGCGTAAGGCCAAGGGAATAGAAGTGCAACTGCATGTGAGAAACTAGGGTACTGCTGAGCTTCCCTAGACACGTCTTAGGACTGCACCGAGTTGAAATGCAAAGAAGCAGTGGAAACAACTGCCAGAAAATATGACCTTGACAGTCTGCTGGCAACGTGGGCATAGAGACCACCTGAGATTAATGCCTGGGGAGGTGATTAAGGGCCCCCAGTAGACTCAATGTCCCACATTCCAAGGTTAATCCCCTCATCAAAGAGCTTCCCATAGTTGTCTGGGACACGATACTTTTTTTAGTAACTGCACAGACACCTTACCACTTAAGCTGGCCTTTATAAATGACATTTGGCTCCTTAGCCCCCACTCTACACTCAGGTCCTAGCGCACCATTCCTCTCCCTTCTCCTTCACCCCACACCGGACAGGTAACCACGACCACTGCACAACTCGAGAAGTGTCTATTTCTAGAGGGGTGAAGAGCCACTGTCCACACCAACATCTACATCAACGAGGAACCAGGATCACACCCTGCTCTGCAAGTGCTCAGGCACCACCCGGTCCCCCAGGGGTCCGTTCTCAGGAACCACGCATCTGGCTTTCTGACACAGCGGCATGGCAGAGCCCACTTCCCACTCACATTGGATATGGGATTCGACTGTACTTGCGTGACACCTTTGTCTTGCTGATGTATGATTCCTCGAAGAAAACTTTGCTCGTTTCTATTTTTGCATTTCTGTTCATGAAGTCTCCTAAGTGCATGAAGTCAGTGTACGACCTATTACAAAGATGCATCACTCACCTGAGATTTATTCATCGTCTCCTGCTCTCACAAATGCGCAGGACTCTGGAGGTGGCGCTGGGAGAGGTGAGTGGAGCCCAGGATGAGATGACTGAGGTAGCTCGTGCCTAAGGCCTCGGGTCTACTGTCCAGAGCACTTCACACGCTGCCTGGGAAAGACCAGAGAGGCACTTCGTGTGACAGCTGTGCTTGACACTGTAAGAAGGGGCAGGAAAGGAACCACAAGTCCACTGATGGTTGAATTTAGATTTACTATTTTTCATAAGTTGATAAAAACTGGTACTTCCTACTGATTGACTAATATGCAATACTAAGAACTAAACAGAAATTTAAAAGATGAGTTGACTAAATTAGAAAATTAAAAAAAAAACAACTGGACACAATATCAAAGGAAATGATGCACCCAACGTACTTTTTTCCTAGGACACGCCCGGAAATTGGGCAGATGGGGTGTTCTGTCCTGCCACGGTCACCAACTGAAACCGGGGTAGACAGGCCACATATGCCCAGGTTCTCATACAAGAGGCACCCAAAAGCCCCAAAGGCCAAAAGGCCAAATACAACAAAGGCCAGCGCCTGCTGAGAGGACAGGGCACTGGCTGTGGGTCTCACCCACGCGCAAAACTGCAAGAGACTTCAGGCTACAGGAACAACAAACATGGGGTTTATTGTACAAACGGGGAAACAGAGAGCTCACTGCATCCTCAAGTGGCAGCCAGCTCACCCGGAACACATCGGGGATGGTAGCTCCTTGGGAGGTGCTGGGTCAGACCCACCAACAGGCCTCTGAGACAGCAGGCCCAGGGCTCTGGGGCTCCTTATCTGGCTACGGAAGAGACAGCACCAGAGGCCCAGTCTCTGCAACGTCCTTCAGCTTCCCTTCCTACTCTGAGGGTGGCTGCCGGACGATTCTTTTCTTCTTTCTTCCTCGGAGGCCAGGAACGGACTTCTTTCTTCTCTCTTCGGAGTGTCGTCTTTCTTCTCCTGGGGGCTGTTGTGGTCCTCATCATCGTCTTCTCCTGTTCTTCTCTTTTCCCCCTTCCCATCTTTTCGGTGGTCCTCATCATCGTCTTCTCCTGTTCTTCTCTTTTCCCCCTTCCCATCTTTTCGGTTCTCTTTTGCCCCCCTTCCTTTTTTTTTCTCCCCTGTTCCTCCAATCCTGGCTTATATCCTCTCCCAGAATCTCATCCACAAGTCAGATTGGACCATTTTCAATCCTGGAGGTGATTGGTCCTACCCATCAGCTCCTATCACCTGATTGGTTCGTTCAAAAAGGCAGATACTGGCAGGAGCAAATGCCACAAAAGCTCTGGAGCAGCAGGGTAAGAGGCCCCATGCTCCTGCAATCTCCCACTGCTAAGGCAGCTTGGTTCCAGTAACAGTTCCAAGAGCCCTGCTGTCTCCTTTAATTTCCTTGGACACCCCTGTTTGACAATGACTTGGACTTGCCCTTGGATGTTTGCCTAGAAGAATCATTGCATATGTGCATAGCATGAAAAGCACTTTTTCAGGGATACTGCCTTCTGGGAATACAGTCACCTTCAGAAGCAGCCCCGTGTTAGGGGGTCAGGGGCACAAGGCTGAGCAAGAGCCAGGATAAATCCACCAAAGAAGAAGTAAAATCCTTACCCAGACAGCCTCAGTCACTGCACCAGGCAACTACAGACTCCTCTGTCATCCTGGGTACAGCGGAGTAAGTGGAGGGTGCAAGCCCAAAACGCAGAACCACCCAACTACCAGTGAGAAAATAGTCCCAGGGGGATTTCAAAGGCAGTAAATGTGGGTGGGTCTTTACACAGAAAACGCTCGGTGACCCATCGAAACTCCCACACTCCGAGTTTCTAACATTCACGTGCACGGGAAATTTCTAAATTCTATTACGGAAACAATCAAGCGAACTTCACAATCGCACTTGGAACTCTTGAGAGTTTTAATGGATGTCACCTTGGGGGGACTTAGCCTTAACCAGGAAAGTTGAACAAACAGGAAATTCTGAGTTAAACATAGCTCCGCATAGGAAGGCTGGGAGTGGTAAGACCCCCGCCTGCAAATTAGCCCTGCACCAAATTCCTGACAAGCCCCAGGCCTGAGAGTCACTGACAAGACCCCCGCCTGTGAGCAGGCCTCCCCCTTAAAGTTACCATTCTCTGAACCCACCAAAAGTTATGCGCAAGCTACTGACTATAAAGCCTCCCTGCCCCCTTTCTTGTTTCCCGCGGAGACTCCCTGCGCCCTGGGGCGCGAATAACCCTCCTGCGCTCTCCGTGGCCCTCAGCGCTGCTCGGGCCTCCCGGTCACCATCCGCAACGCGCCTGAGTTCAGGGCAGGGCCCCGCAACACCCAACCCGCACCCCCGACCCCGCGCCCTCCTGTGCACCACTGCAAGGGCCACACGACGCTCCTTCCTCTAACGTGTCCGCAAATCCCGAGGTCCCCCTTCTCCCCACACCTCGTCTCAGATGCTCAGCTTCACCCCAACACCGGCCTTCAGAGGCAAAGTTCACTCACAACTCCTGGGCGCAGGACGGCAGCCGAGGCACCCGCGCTCCCAGGAACCAGGGTGAGGAGGCGGGGCCGCGCCTGCTCAGAAGAACCCGGAGGCC
>PVIJ01020454.1:0-20885 GCA_004024925.1 Scalopus aquaticus | reverse complement strand
GCAGCGGCGACGCGAGTTCGACGCCCGGCCGGGGAGAATCCCACATGGTGCGGCAGACCTCTCCTGCCTCGCCCGCTGCTCCCCTCAGCAGTGTATTTCTGATCTGCCTGTTCTGCTACCCGCTCTGTCTCTGGTGAACCCTCTCGCCGCCCCACACCTCTGGCCTGTACCCCAGCTTGTATGTATAAAATAAAAAAAAAAATAAATCTTTAAAAAAAAAAAAAACAAGTAATAGGATTGTCAATGTTTCTTAATCAACTTAATGGGGAAATAAGTAAAAGTTGGGTGTTTTTGTTTTGTTTCCACAAAGTGATTATGCCTTAAACCTGAACTAGAAAGGAAAAGAAATTCAAATTCTAAACTTTATTTTAATAATTCTAGCAAGCTCCCTGTCATTAACATGCTTCTGTTTCTCCTAGGCATTCCTAGTGAAGACCTATAGTTCATAACTGGGTTTATTCTTTTGTTAACCAACAGGGGAATCACAAAGAATAATGATTTCTGGGGAATGCAGGAAAGCAGTTATATAACAACTGTGTTATAGAAGATACATAAATTAGAAAGAAGGAAGAGAACTGTATAGTTCCTATACTCATGGAATGTATATTATGGAAGAAACTATGAACAGCATGGCTAGTAAATTTTTTAGGCCAGTAAAAATTTCACAGGCTGATTAAAAAGTTTTTTATAAATGGGGCCTCCCTGTTGGCGCAGCGGTTGGGCGCTGCGCTGTGGAGCTGTCTGCAGCATGTTCGATGCCCAGCCAGGGAGAGTCCCACATGGTGTGGCAGACCTCTCCTGCCTTGCCCGCTGCTCCCCTCAGCAGTGTATTTCTGATCTGCCTGTTCTGCTCCCCACTCTGTTTCTGGTGGACCCTCTCACCGCCCCACATCTCTGGCCTGTACCCCAGCTTGTATGTATAAATAAATAAATCTTAAAAAAAAAGTTTTTTATAATTGGGGGGATCCAGCATAAGACCCTCCCTATTTTCAGCTGCCTATGTAGATAAAATTTAACATAACAGGTTCAGAAAGACCCACTTGCAAGATGGACCCTTGAATGGCATTGAAAACATTTCCTGAATGATAAGGTTGTGTCTGCTGTGCCAGCCTACTGATTGTACCATGAGATTTAAGATGAACACCTACTTTCGTTCCAACGATCTGGAATTTTGGTTGACAGAGGATGGCTATGTTATTAACCCTTAGTGAAAACCCTGAATTCTTGAGTCTCAAATGGAGTTCTCCGTGAAGAAGCACTGCACATCTGTAAAGGAATTTTGAAGCTGGTGGGCTCTCACAGTATAGAAATGCATAGAAAGGCTGAACATGGATTCTTCTATACTTCACCTGATGTCTTTTTCCATTAATGATCTGACCATGTCACTGCTATAAAAACAGCATGACTGTATGTGAAATTCTGTAAATCATTTCAGAGAATCAGAAAATATATGGGTGTGACTGGGGACTACTTAAACACTGCTAAGTGTTATAAAACAAATAAAAAACACTATCATTTCACAGAGTATGTTAATATAATTGTGCTTTATTCTGATAATATGGAATAAATACAGAATTTGAAAAAATTTAGCATTATGAAATGTCATTATTCTTATTTGGAACAATAACAGACATGTACCTAGGAGCTGCTAAGCTAAGTAATTTTTGCCTGGATCTACCTTTCCTCCAATTTACTTTCTTTTGAAACATAAAATGCTAGCAGAAATTTTATGTGTACAGAAATGATTTTAAAAATCTGAAACTTTTAATAAAGCCATTAAAGATTTCACTGAAACAATCTATTTTAAACTGTTATATAGTTAAAGAATGGAGGAGTTTAGTAAAATTAATAACAAATTTAGTTCCAGGATATTTCAAAATTTGTAGTCTACCAGTCAAATAACAATGTAAAAAACCAAAAATCAAAACTAGCAGAGAGTGGTACTTCTTTTAGTCTGTCATTTTACTTGAAAATTATTTATATAAGGTAACATTCTTTATCTTTTCTCAACACAATCACCTTAAGAACCCATTTACTCTTTCCACAGGTCACAATGTTTTTAAAAAGACAACAAATAAAAATCTCAAATCTCATTTATTAATATAGCCCTGTTTCAATAATTAACAGTTTTCAACAATGTAATATCCTATTGTAGTAAACTCTCAGATTCCATTTACCAGGATTAAAAACAATATTCAAAATTAAAACCATATACATACTTTTTGCTGTAGTTCTTTTAATGCAGAATCTCTATCCATGCATGCCTGTCGATAGGCTTCATAAGCTTTATTGAGTTGCTCGCCAATGTTTTTATCCATTCCTTCCTGTCCTGTAGCATCACTATAAAGGATGGAATAAACGATGGGTCTGGAAATAATCAGAACAATTTAGATAGTTAAGTTTTATAAATATCATTTTAAAAATGCATCCTAATTATTAAAATGCAACAGTTCTATACAGTTTACCATGAGTATTATAGAACCAAGGACTTACACATAAAGGACTTTGAAGGCATAAAAATCTAATCTAACATCCTGATCAGAAGAAACATGAAGCTTTATCTTTTAAAATTAAAAAAAAAAACTTTAATAATGTTCAAGGAGCAGTTCTAGTCAATAAAGATGCTATTTTGAAAACAGTAACTGTAAATGCAATTAAAAACTGTAAAAAAAATAAAAGGCCATTTGTCATTAATACTGTAATATAGAAGTACACAACAGGATTAGCAATGTGGGAAGGGATTTCTTTTTACTAAACGGACAGTTACTCCCACTTACAAGGTGAATTCTTGCTACACTGAAATTAGAGCAAAATTAAATAGATAATAAATGTTTGTGGATGGAGTTCACACTGTTGTTATCACAGAGCAATTAAAATGTGTGAAAATGCTCTTATTTTAGCACAAAATCTAGGGAGAGCTGCTGTTGGATTGTATATTAAAAAAGAAAAATCACATCCCTTCAGTCCTACGCCCCCACCCCCATTAGTCTTTCAACCTCCCTGCTGTTTCCAAACTACAGGTAATTTATTCAGCATAGATAATTTGGTTTTATAATCTCAATTTGCATAATATCTTTAACCACATTCTTTGGTTCTAAACAGAGGGTCATTTAAAGACTGATTCTCCCTGTCCAGCTATAAAAACCACAGATAAAGTCCTTTAATTGTTCACGGGGTATTTTAGGGGACACAAAATTATTCCAGTTCTTCGTGACTGACAATCCATCATAATTTTAGTCTTGAACCTTTTATAACATCTTTCATTTTGTCTTCAGGTCCATAATGTTTTTTTTTTATTTTAAGAAAAAGCATTTTAAATTAAGATAAAGTTAATATAAAAATTTACCACTTCAAAGTATATACTTCACCGGTTTTTAGTATACTCACTATGATGTGCAACCATCACCACTGTCTAATACCAGAATATTTTTATTACCATAAAAAAGAAGCCCTCTTTCTATTAGCATTCAGTCTTAATTTCCCCCTTTTCCTCAACCGTCAAGTAACCACTAAACTATTTTCTGACTCTATATATTGTATTTGTCTACTTGGCACATTTCATATAGGACCTTTGTAACTATTTTTTTTTATGGAGCATAAAATTTCAGAGGCTCATCTATGTTGTGCCATGTAATAGTACTTCATTGCTTTTTTGTGTCTGAATAATATTCCATTGTATGGACTTTTGTTTTTCCATTGCTGAGTTAATGGGAATTTGGGTGGTTTCAACTTTTTGGTTATTTTGAAAAAAGGTACTAAGAACAGTTACGTACACATAATTATGTGAACAGATGCTTTTGATTCTTTTGTATATATACCTTGAAGCAGGACTGCTGGGTTAGATGGTAATTCCCTTTAACTTTTGGATAAACTGCCAAAAATGTTTTCTCAAAAGCTGCACCATTTTGTATATGCAGTAGCAATGTACAGGGGTTCCAATTTCTCTATATTTTCATTAATGCACTATCCATTTAAAAATTACAGCCATCCTAGTGGGTGTTAAGTGGCATCTCACCATAGTTTTGCTTTGTATTCTCCTAATGACTAATGATGTTGAACTTCTTTCTAGTGCTTATTGGTCATTTGTACATAGTCTTTGGAAAAATGTCTATTCAAACTCTTTGCCCACCTTTTAATTGGGTGATTTCTCTTTCAACTGTTTAAGAGTACTTTAAATGTTGCAGAAACCAGACCTTTACTAGATTTGCAAATACTTCTTCCATTCTGTAGACTGTCTTTTCATTTAATAATGTCCTTTGACCCAGTTTTAATTTTCATGAAATTCAACTTATCTACTTTTTTCTTTTATTGCTCATGCTTTTGGTGTCACATCTAAGAAAGCATCACGTAATGCAAGATTATGCAAGTTTCACCCATGTTTCCTTTTAAAATTTTTATAGTTTTTTTTTTTTTAATCTTTTGAGTTGTGCTAAGGAGCTTTGACTCACACTTTAAGGAATAGTGATGATCAATCCTGCAATGTCAGTATGCAACAGCCTCACCTGGAGAGCTTCTTAAAACAGAAATGCTGGGGTGCATCCTGGTGGTCATGATTTAGTTGTTCTAGAGTAGGGCCTAAGAGTTTTCATTTCTAACTTGGTCTTAGGTGGTACTGATGCTACTCATCTGGGGACCACATTTTGAGACCCACTAGTATAGGGGGTGGATTAAAAGAGGTGAGAAAACTGGAGACGGGGAGACTGGTTGGGTGGCAATGGTCTGTCTGTGCTGAGAAACTGTCACTTAGAGTGGGTGGGTTAGTTGCTTGAAGTCTCTGTATCTTCACTCTTGTTCCACTGTCCCTGGTATGTGTATCCTGATCCAAAAAGCACAATTAAAAAAAAAAAAAAGGTCTTTTTCCCCCACCATCTTTCGTTTTAATACATATATTTAAAAGATTTATTCATTTATTTGCATACAAGCTGGGGTGCAGGCCAGAGGTGCGGGGCAGTGAGAGGATTCACCAGAGACAAAGTGGGTAGCAGAACAGGCAGATCGACCAAAATACACTGCTGAGGGAAGCAGCGGGACAGGCATGAGAGGTCTGCTGCGCCATGTGGGAATCTCCCTGGCCAAGCATTGAACTCGCGCCGCAGCTGCCGACAGCTTCACAGCACTGTGCTTAACCCTGCTTTTTTAGTTTAATTTTTTCTTTTAAAATTAGAAAATTTAACTATTAAAATTTAGTCTTGATCCATATTAAGTTAATTTGACGTGGTTTGAGGTAGCAGTCCAGATCCATTCTTCTGCATGTGGTTATTCAGTTGTCCTGGTCCCATTTGTTGAAAATCAGCTGACGCTGATTTAAAATCACAACGCTATTTTAAATACCTAAGTTAATATTTCAATTCTATCAACCAAAGTCTTTGATTTAAAGATACTTACTCCTCATTCATCTTCCAGGTTTAATGATAATTTGAAAGTTCTTATTATGAGGATTACAGTGTCATTACTTTCTGAAGAAATGAGAGAATGATCATTTACATATTTTTACTTAGGAAGTCTGCTGCTACCTCTGATGGATGAAAAGACGAAATGGTATCAGGATAATTAACATTGCAAGGATCTAAGAAAACGTAAGTAATCAGCATTAATAAAACGTATGGTTTTATTTTATGATAAAATTCCCTTTAACTTTAGGAGTACTTTAGGCACTGTATCATTTAAAGGAGTTAAAGCATTTTACAAAAAATAAACATGAGATTAAAATCAAGTACATAAGTAGGGAAGGAAAACAAAGACAAGTAGCCACAGTTTCAAATACTGTAACTTGCAAACGTAGAAATTGGAGGCTTTAAGTAGTTAAGTGCCTATGTATCACTGTTTTAAAAAGCTGTCTATGTCATGACAAAACCATACCTGTATTTTTAAATGTGGGACAGACAAGTGCCTTGAGTTGGAGACCCATCTAATTCCTTACTTTGTTCTATCACTGACTGACCCTGTGAGCTTAGTTCAAGGTGACTAAATCTTTTAGGACCTACATTACTATCTGTCCAAAGCAAAAAAGATGTTTGGACTCAATTTCTAAGAAACTTCTTTGTTCTAAAGTTCTGGAGTCTGTGAGTCTAAAAATGCAATGTCTGTACCATCAAGAAGGTGCATTCTTGTTTTTAAAAATATAAATGTAGTACTAAAAATAGCTGCATCATATGTAAGTAAATCATGTGGAGCCTTCACTCCAGGTCTTTGAATTAGATCACACAAATGTCACTAAGAGGAGTTCCTGAAATAAGAATGTATGCTGAGGAGATATGATTCAGGTCAATAAAACTAAATGAATGATATATTTAATCCTATCTCACAACCAAGAAGAGAACTGGGTGACAGATCAGTGACACAGACCAGAGAAAAAGGAAAACAGTCTCTGGGGCCTAACTTATTAAATTGGACAGATTTCAAATATTAACACCCTGTACCTGAAAGATACTTGTTCCTCCATTTTTTGAGCATTTTTTAAGTGTAAAATTAATTTCACAATTTAAGAGGCAGTCACATTTCAATTACATTTTGGTACTCCTTCTGCAAAATTTGCCAGGCTCCAGGGAAATGTTTTTATTTACAGCAAATATGCTTAAATCCAAATACCCTTTTTGGTTAGCCCCTCTTTTGTCACCCATTCGCATCCCCTAAACTCAGGAGTCCAAACTAGAGCAATCTCTGAAACACTCTTCTAGTTACAGTTTCATTCTTTTAAAGGTGAAACTTTTAAGTCATTGATTTCCAGGAAGTAGCTGAGAAAGCAGAGTGCAAAGAACTCCCCAGCTTCCCAGGGAGGTACTCCTGAAGTCTGGGTACCCCACAACCAACCACCTGCAGCCCTTGGCAGTAGCTGTCCCCACTCTCTTTCTGCCAGAAGGCAGCAAGTTCCTATCCCAAGGTGGGGTTCAGGTATGTATAGATTGTATTGCCCACTCATGAGGAAGTACCCAGAAAAATCACTGGGCAGAGCCTGCTTCCTCCTTCATTGTACCTTTGTTCCAATAATCAAACTATTCAAGGGTAGGAGGGGCAGCCTGCTCAAGAGAGAGTAGTTTATATTCCCTTGGTTAAGTTTCCCAGTTCCAACAAAGGTTTGCCAATTGCTAGGGTCAAACTTTGATTTTAATATAATATATCCCATTAATGTTCAATTCAGTTAGAAAAAAATTAGCATTTGCTTGTCTAATAATGTGTAAGGCACCCTGTGGTTTGCAGCAGGGGACTTTAGAATAGTACTACTTTAGAATTGTACTCTTTTTACACCTTTTTCACCAATTCTTCATTTTCCATTATTTATATACTCATTTGACCAATAAGGTTCAGAAAACTTAAACAATTTGCCTAGAACTACAAAGCTATAGATGTATGGCCTGGGACAAAAATCTTTGAAATCCCTAAATCAAGGTACTGTTCATTAAAATCAGGAACTAAGTAATCTCCCAGGGTGTCAAGGTGGCACTCTTAACATTTTCTAAGAGCCAACAAGAAGCAAAGCCTGTGATGGGCACCACCGATGGAGTGAGAATGAGAGACACACAACACCTATTGTGAAGGCACCATTAGCTGTAACTTAACACATATGTATAAACATCCCAAGATAGCCAAAGACTATATAGTTTCTCGAGTGTACTCACTGCATAAACTATAAGCTTCAGATCCAGTTATGGCTAGATTACAGTAGGCTTCTAGTGTCACTCTAAGAAATTTATACTTAAGGGCCTCCCTGGTGGCACAGGGGGTTATGTCACAGCACTATGAAGCTATCAGCAGCTACTGCAGTGTGAGTTCAATTCCGGCCAGAAAGCTAACCCACATGGCATAGCAGACCTCTCCTGCCTCGCCCGCTGCTCCCTTCAGCAGTGTATTTCAGTATATCTGCCTGTTCTGCTCCCCACTCTGGCTCTGGTGAATCCTCTCACCCCACCCCCCGCCACACCTCTGGCCTACACCCCTGTTTGTATGCATAAATAAATACATCTTTTAAAAAAAATTATACTTTAATTTGCTGGCATTGAGGAATAATGGAGGATTTTCATGCAGTAAAAGGACATATTTTAGAAAGGTAAACCTGACACCAAGATGGAAATACAAACTAATGAGGAAGATAAAATGGGGGATATACACTGCTATATTCTGGGTAAAAGATGAAGGCTTGAAGATGAGGGCAAGGGACTGAAACATGAATGAATTCAAGAAACATTTTAAAGGCAGAAGCAACAGAACTCGTGGGTTAAATGGATGTGGCACAACAGAAAAGAAAGCAACATGCAGATTCTTATAGTTCTTGATCAGGTGGCCTGGGATGAACCTGCATTTTAATAAACCAAGTAACCCAGGTAATTTTGTTAAAAATGATTCACCATTTAAAAATTTTCAAAATACGAGCCAGACACTGATGATAACCAAGAACAGAAAAATGGATATTGAATTCAATGTTAGACAAAAGTGCAAGAAGAAACATTATTAACAACAGGTAAGAAAAATAAACTGAGTGATAATGAAATCTAGAGAAAGAAATTAAGGCTAAATAAACTTTCTTTCCAAGTTCAATTCCTGAAGTCCTGTTTTGATTGTCTTTCACACTGCTACACCCATGGAGAGTAAACTGGGACAAAATATTCTCACAAAAAAAAGGGGGGGGGCACAAAATGTATTACTGCAAAGAAAATAAATAATGGAAAAGTAAACAATACTCATTGTAAACCATCGGTGTCACAAGATTTTTTTTTTCACTTTTTCTCACCCAAATAAAAGCCAAAAAAGAATAAATTTTCTGTATATTAGAAGGAAAGCTAGGAAATGCATAAAATACTAAGGAATTTTAGTAGAATTTTTTTCTCTTCTCTGAAAAGAGACTATTAGTCGAACAGGTAGGAACGTCATCTAATGTTCTGCTCTGTTAACGCTTACATACTATTAAATGACAGGAAAAAATAACTCCCTGGTAAAGTGTTTGAATGTGGGATTTTTCTAGTCTCTCCAATCTACTCTACCAAATTTATGACTATAAAATAGTATTACCAAAGATCTTTCACAAAAGTACTTCAGTTTATACCTATCTTCTGGTCTTAAAAGGTAAGTTTGAAAAGAAGGACTTTCAGTAATCTTAAAAGGTTCCCCAGAAGAGGAAATGCTGACATGAGATGTCAATGGCTACATAAGATTCATAAAGGACAAAGTTGTTTTTGAAAATAAATAGTTAAAATCTCATGAGTTAACAGATTAGCTGTCCCTCCGAGCATCTCTGAGTCATTTATTACACAGTATCAAAATCATTATTAAAGAGAAGCTCATCTATGAAAAGAGCAAACTTCAGGAGACAGAGGACCTTTTCACAAAGATATCTGTTTTCTCTTTAAACTGCAGTTTAAATAGCTGAGCAGTCATTTAGCCTTGAAAACATTACCAATGATAAATGGGAACAGGCAAAAAGACTATATAATTATATAGCTATACACTTTGCTCTTAACCACCGGCACAGTATTCCACAGCTCTTCATGTCCCTGCTTTTAATTTCCCTGAAGATACGTAGGGGCTGTTTAGCAAATATTTGCAAGTCACAGCTTGTTTTATTAGAAGAACTCCAATGAGAAAATAAATAAGGTTTCAAAGATTTCCAGATATCCATTTCCAGTCGTTCCCAAGATGTTTAGGGTGTGACTTGAAATGTATAAAACAACAGTTTAAAACCAGATACAATATATTTATACCATGTAACATACTTTCTCACTCCAACTGTTGAATTTTCCAAAGACATGACCTCAAAATCCTTAGGTAGCTTGACATATCAACCTCTCAAACTACCATCTGTGCCAGAATTATCCAAGTTTCCTCTTTTCAGGGGAACACCAGCTTTTCCTCAAATGTGAATATTTCAGACTTGGTAAATCCTAATGCTTGTTGTGCAATCCTATTGTGGGAAAGGAAGTTTATTAAAAATTTTAATTTGATGGGACTCCTTGGTAGTGCAACAGGTTAATTCTCAGCACTATGAAGCTCTCCGCAGCCACTGTAGCATGAGTTCAATTCCCAGCCAAGGAGCTTCCCACATGGAGCAGCAGATCTTTCCTGTCTCACGCACCGCTCCCCTCAGCAGTGTACTTCAGTTGCTATACCTGGTCTGCTCCCCACTCTGTCTCTGGTGAATCCTCTCATCACCCCCACACCTCTGGCCTACACCCCAGTTCTTGTATGCATAAATAAATCTTTAAAAACATTTAGTTTGATGTTGTACTTTCTTTTGTTTTTGAAACAAAGTAAAAGATGCTATAAAATAAAGATTCCAGAGCCTCCCTGGTGGCGCAACGGGGTTGAACGCAGCACCATGAAGCGATCCAGAGACACTGCAGCATGAGTTCGATACCCAGCCAGGGAGATTCCCACTGAGTGCAGCAGACCTCTCCTGCCTCGCCCGCTGCTCCCCTCAGCAGTGTACTTCGGTAGATCTGCCTGTTCTGCTCCCTACTCTGTCTCTGGTGAATTTTCTCACCACCCCACACCTCTGGCCTATACCCCAGCTTGTATGCATAAATAAATAAATCTTAAAAAATAAAGATTCCAAACAATTTTTAACTGAGACTATATCTTGCATAAAATTATTTTTCTATCAAGACAATTTATAGATTAGAAAATCAAAATTAAAAAGCCTAATCAAACAAAAAAAATCAGAGTTGGTGTGCAGAACACATGTCTAATCTAGATAAACTAGTTGATGTGTTGAAAAGTCATTTACTTTCCTGAGGACCTCAGTTCCCTCATCTGCCCCAGTTTGGAATGCTTGGGGTAGAGCACACACTAGGACAGCAGTTTCCAACCTGTCAGTACATTAGAATCAACCAGGATGGTATAAAACAAAAACAGATCAACAAACCTGCCTGAGATTTGCTGGATCATGATTTGTGGAGCTAGAGATACGAGACAGATTTAGAATCATTGCTATACGCGGTCAAGTTATAACTGGGAAAGCACTGGACTCTAAAACACAACACAAATATGCACCAAAGTAGGGAAACAGGCTTTCATGGTGTCTTTTTTCTTCACAATAACTGCTTTTTGAACTGTTCAGGAAGAAACATATAGAATTTGGAACAAAAATAGCAGAGCTAAAGTAGAAGATGTTCTTTAAAATCGAAGGTTTTCTGATATTTTGGTAGATGGGCCAGAACAACAGCACTCTACTGAGCTTCGTTCCATGAAATTTCCACAACTCATCAGTCTGTATGACAAACATTTTCTCTGTTAATGGAAGAGGTTCCCTTAACAGCACCTGCACTGAAATTTATGTTGACAAATATGAGTATGAACACAGTTCTTTCCCCACAAAGCAGCAATAACTTGAAGTGCCCCCATCAACACTTTATAATCATCTCAATTTTTCTCAAAACCCAAAGGCACAGTGATGGACCAAGACAATCTGTGTCTTCTGATAGTATGGGAAGCATGCCCAAAACAAAGGAGGTGGTCCCCTATTTCCTCATGGGAAACACTGGGGACAAGGGTTGGGAATGATAACTGTTGAGGTAATATTATTTGCCAGTTCCTTTACATAAATTACCTCATTTTAATCTTCCCTCTGCAGGAGTATGTATTATCTTCTTTACCCATTAAGGAAACTGAGCTTTAAAAAGGTTGCTGAAGGTCACAGAATCAGAAAATGGATGACCCAGATAAACCCAGGTGTCTCTAGTTCTTTTCACCCTAATTTACTTTATATTTTTTAAGTCAAAGCTATACATATCTGTATTTTTAATGAGTCAAAAGCTTTACAAAGCTGAAGAAAAACAGCAGTCCTTTGCTCTTCACTCCCCCTCCCCATTTCCTGCTTCACCTTGGCAACAATTTTCTACTCTTCTGGATGATTCTCTTCAGTATTTATCTCTGTATCTCTAAAACACACACTGAGATTTCCACTATAAATTTTTCAGTTTGTCTTCCCACTATACAAAATAAGAATTCAGTTCTATACCCCTCCCACCCTTATGTCATCCCCATTCCCCCAATACAGTTATATCCTATTTTTGGTTAGATTAGCATTCAGTTTTTACCATATAGCTATGCAATGCTAGTCACTGCTGAGTTATATAATATGGGCGAATTTCCTTTCCTGAGAAAACTGTCCCCTGAAAAATTTTTTGTTTGCTTTATTTCTTATTACCACTAATACAACTCCTCAATCCTTTTAGACACTTCAGTTATTCTATCAACTTCACCTTTTTTAGGAAGAATCTCTACTTGAGCTTTCTGACACATTCCAGGCCAGACTTGCTGATCTCTATGACTAGAAGAAAGTTTTCATCTTAGGATCTTCCTTCACCTTGAATTTGAGGATTCTCTTTGTTCATCTTTCCTCTAGTTGAATCCTTCATTTTTAGTATCACAAATCTTCATCTTTCTTGTTTTATTCCTTTATTTGGTAAAGTCAAGTCTTCAGTAGCTTTCCGAGAAAAGAGTGTTTCGGAAGCAATTTTTTGGTGTAACTGAAAATGTTTTCTCTACCCTCAGATTTAAGATGGTTTGCCAGGTTAAGAATTTTAGATTGGGGCCTCCCTTGTGGCACAGCGGCTGTGGAACTGTCGGCAGTGGCAACACGAGTTCAATGCCCGGCAGGGGAGATTCCCACATGGCGTGGCAGACCTCTCCTGCTCCCTTCAGCAGTGCTCCCTTCAGCAGTGTGTTTCCGTCGATCTGCCTGTCCTGCTCCTCACTCTGTCTTTGGTGAACCCTCTCGCCGCCCCACGCCTCTGGCATGTACCCCAGCTTGTATGCATAATAAATAAATCTTAAAAAAAAAGAATTTTAGATTGGAAGAATTTTTTCCTCAGAATTTTGAAAGCTTTGCTATGTTGTCTTCTAGCATCCATTCATTTTTGTTGAGGTCTAGTTCCATTTTGACTGCCAATCTTGTATTTTACCCATTTTTCCCCTTTAAAAACTATTGTTTTTCTTCTTTGTCCCCAGTATTCTGATATTTCTGCAATATTAGGACTTCATCTGCAGATGTTGATTAGTTACCTCCACTTGCGATAAGTGACTGGTAGAACTTCTTAATTTGGAAATTCATGCCTCAGTTCCTGAAAATTTTTCTTGAATTATTTTTTGGGCATTTTCCTTCTTCCTGTACCAATTTCTAGATTCCTACTATTTGGATGTTAAATCTTCTTAAGTGGTACTCTAATTTTCCCCACCTCTTTCTCCATTTCAAAAAATAAAAATCTTCTTATTTAAATAGATAAAATAGCTTATGCCTGTGGTCTTTGGCAACAAGTATTATGCTGCCAACCAATGATAGCCAAATGATAGCTAATCAATTCTCAACAACTAATCAAGGGCCAGTAATTGTGCTCTGGAGCTCCACTGAGACTGAGGTAGAACATATTCTTTATCTTCTTTATCTTTATAGTCAATGTTTCACTAATTACCCAGTTCAACCAGAGTAGTTTAACTTTGATTCATTACATATATCAAGTTGGAAAAAAAATCAGAACCTTAAAGGTGGATTCCCTCTACCTCTACTCCTAGAATAATTTATGTTCTTTAATAAAGTCTACTTTTGTGTGGTGGTAGAGACAAGTGTGGGTGATGTGAGGTGGGAAAGGCTCTCTGCTGGGTTTCCCTCACTGTTGAGAGTATTCTACTTCTGGGTTAAGTGTTCTACAAGGGTTCACACTTGTGGTGAGAGGCCAATTTAATTCTAAAGCAGTTTAAAGATGGGGGAAGGAAATCACCTTGAGTAACTGCTGCTTCTTCCACTCTGTCCTAGAATAAAATTGACCAGCTAACCCCTTGGGGTATGAAAAATAAGAAGAGTTCACATTCTATTTCTGAAGAGGTGAATACGTAATGAGAAAAACATACTTTCGTCTTTTCTGTATTTTAATCTATGTGTTTGCCTCCTAACCCACATAGAACAACAGGTACAAAAAGCAGAAAATAAGCCTACAATATACACACAAATGAAAGGCTATCCTCTATAAATCTTTAAAGACAATCAAATATATGTGTTTTCCTTACTTGAAGACAGAAAGTGGAAAAGAACTGTCACTTATGAATTAATGATCATTTTTCATTTTTAAGAGAGTTCCATAACATAAACAGGTTGCATTTCTATTCTCACTTTCCAGGTTGTAAGCTTCCATATGGATATACCCACAGTTCACTGTATTACACCGTTACTGTGTTCTAAATAGGGAGCTGAAAAAACAGAAACTTAAATATGATATATCTTACAGTGTCAACATTTGAATTCTGTAATTTTTTCCATAAGCTGGTTGGCTATGTGCAACCAGCCCAGGTTCTCCATTCTTCTGGATGTTAAAAGTTGGTGAAACTTTCGGCTCTTTCTCCTAAGACTTAAACAATTTCAAAGACCACACCCATGGGTTTCAGCTTTGCCTCACTTCCTTTTTTCTCCAGTAGTACTTGTTTCTCTCAGACTATTTATCAAACTTTATGGGCTGAAGTGCACAACTAAGCAGTTTAACAACAAAAGGGAAATTGGGCATGTGATGTTCAATGTAAACATAAATGTAAACATGGCACTGCTCAATTAGCTTACTTAGTCTTTGAGGAGTATCCTCTCCACTGACTAGGGGCCAGCCCACGTTAGAACCTGGAGATGGTGGGAAGATTACAGTTTAAAAATGGCTATTTAACATTACAAATCTGTTTTTATATATCATCTAAAGTAGGGCTCTGCAGAATACTTCTGGTTGGGAAATATAAGAGAAAGTTTATACTCAGTATGAAGAGGCATAAGAGAATGTTGGGAAGGAGCACATAAAATCTACAATATGAGATTTTAACATCTATCGAAAGGTTGAGAAACATTAGCATGAAGAAAAAGACATTTCGGGGCCCTCCTGGTGGTGCAACGGGTTATGTCTCAGCACTATGAAGCAATCCGCAGCCACTGCAGCATGAGTTCGATCCCTACCCAGGGAGAGTCCCACATGGCACAGCAGACCTCTCCTGCCAAGCTTGCCGAATGCTTCCCTTAGCAGTGTATTTTGGTCGATCTACCTGTTCTGCTCCCTGCTCTGTCTCTGGTGAATCCTCTCACCACCTCACACCTCTGGCTTATACCCCAGCTTGTATGAATAAATACATAAATCTTAAAAAAAAAAAAGAAAAAGACATTTTGAGTTTAGGGACCACAAATATATGAAGCCATGAAATAACATTAGAGTTAAGTATCACCTAATAAATGGTTATGAATAGTAAAACCATTTAAATATCTCACAATAACAATTCATTTTCTTCAAGCAATTTTAGATAATATATTCTCTTAAGAGGATCTAAGTCTCTAATTTCTGTCCTTAGAGCAAGTTACTTTCCACAGCAAAATTACCAGTTTATTCTGCTGTTCTAGAGAATAATTCTCTATACCTCACTTTACTACAAATGTTTTAACTAATTAACCATTACACTGAAACTCACATAATTTTTCTTAGTCACTCAATCTTCAATAATTCTTTACTGCAATGACTTGAAATTACTTTGTTTTCAAAGTTGACAATGCATTTTTAATACTGTTCCATTTTTGCAAGGTGTTGGTGAAAAATGAAAGTCAGTGTACATCATTGGTGCTCAAACTGTTTACTCTCAAAATCATAGGAAATACATATCCGAAGGTAAAAACTCAGGTTACAATCCAGGACATTTCCCCTGTGAGATAAACAATAACTAGTATTTACTTTCCAAGCTTTTTCTCTTAAACCAAATACATTAAAAATGTTTTTTCTTGGTTACATAACAATGTGAATACATTCAACACTACTGAACTGTAAATTTAAAAATGGTGTAAGTGGGAAATTGCATGTTATCTGTACTTCACCACAATTTAGAAAGTGTTTTTATAGATAAGGGATTGAAAAACTAAGACACCTGTTTTACATAGGTCCTGATCTGCTATGATTACCAACTTCAATCCTCAACTTTTTTTTTTTAAGATATATTTATTTATGCACTCAAGCTGGGGTGTAGGCCAGAAGCATGGGATGGTAAGAGGATTCACCAAAGACAGAGCAGGGAGCAGAACAGGCAGATGGACTGAAGTACACTGCTGAGGGGAGCAGTGGGCGAGGCAGGAGAGGTCTGCTGCGACATGTGGGAATCTCCCTGGTCGAGTATCGAACACATGCTGCAGTGGCTCTGGAGAGCTTCATAGTACTGCACTTAACCTGTTGCACCATCAGGGAGGCCCAATCCTCAACTTTTTTTGAAAACTGTTATTTATTGCACCTCACTCAAAATGCTTTGTACATTAATTTACCACCCATCCACAAGGCAATTCATTTCATATTTTGTTATTTTTCTTGAAGATGGTTCAGAATCTTGGTCCTGGAATATCATGAACCTAGTCTAGAAAACAGCCTCCTCTTTTCCTTCTACCCATAACTGAAAACCTTAACAGTAGGCATAGGCGATAGTAGGGGGAATGGCAATGATAGCATTAACCTCAGGAAACAGGAACTAATACTAAGCTTGATATAATTAAATACAAAAAGTTGAAATTAAACAGTAATACTCATGCTTATGAGATGCTAGCTAATGAATCATGTGAGAATCATTAGAATAGTAAAGTTTTATTAATACATCAATAGACTATTTTAACTTACCACTTACTTTTGGGTAATGCGTTCGGTTAAGCCCCAAATCATGTGAAAATTATTTTCTTCTAGATTAATAGACTATAAATTAAAATACTCAAATATTAAAGCATTCACAAAATGTCTGCACCCTTCTGTAAACAGCACTTATGAGGATCTTGAAGTATCTTTAAGAGTTCATAGATACATACTGCTAAATTACATTACCTGCCTAAGGTCATAATCTTGAAAGTGATCAAAGTGTTTGAAATAATAACTTAAAAGTTAATGACTACCAAAGAGTACATAACATATTATTTTCCACTCAAACTATTGAGGTAATATATGGGCTTTGGTTAGATGGTTTGTTTTCCTTAGAAACCAGCCCTGCTCTTTGTGTGTACACATACTGCACACATGGCTGGGCTGGTTAATGGTTTTTATTTAATATTAAATAAGTACAAGCATGCTGAGCTTGTGCAGCTTTTCCTTTATTCATTTTGAAATCCCCCTATGGGAATTTTGGCTACAGTTGAAACGTCAACTTGGTTACTACTTCTAAAGTAAGAAATTTCCCAGCGAAATTAGGAAGTTAACTGCAACAAAGTGAAACATGCTTTCAGCACTTGAATTTCACTTTTGGTTTCTTTCAGGGCATAGAAGAACTTGCCCATATACCTGCAAAACTTTTTCTCTGTAATGTATAATGTAATTTCCCCTATAATTGGAGTAGATGAGAGAAAGAATAGGAGACATAATTATTAACAGCATCTGCCTAAAGTACAACAGCTCTTTGTTTTGGACATTATTTATTACTGCTGTGTCAGACCCCTTCATTGATTTAGATTGACCCTAAAGAGTTTTTGTTTATCTTCTTGTTTAAAGTTTCGGACCCTTTTTTTTTTCCTTTACCAAGATGGAATTATTTCAGTATCTCAAAGATCAGAGAGAGCTCATGGTATTTAAAGAACTTGAGGGTGGAAAATCGAGAAACTCTTCTCAGTTTTCTCTAGTAAACCAGATAAACTTAATATCAAACTCTGGCAAAGCTAATTACAAAGAAAGATGACTATAGATGAACCTAATTACTGATATTCGGTAAAAATGTTACAAAAAGATATGCTTAAATATCATACCATGACCAAGTATAGGGCTGGTTCACAAACTGTCAATCTACAATAATTCACCATCTTCATGGGCCATCACAGATGCCATATGTCAGCTTTTACACTTTTATTCGACAGCTTTTTACACTAGTAACTGGTTGTTAGTTCACAGTGGGGTAAGGACTCTACCTAACACCTGGGTTCCCACTGGGAGCGGGGCTTGCTTTTGCAAAGCTTTCTACCTCAGCCTCCCATCCTCTCCGTGAGGTAACCCTCGGGAAGTTACCCACCTTGTCATTGACAAGGCTATGATGACACCACACAGGAAAGCAAAGAGCGAAACTGTGCAATAACTTTGCGAAAAACAATAGAAACCATCTATTAAGCAGCTTTCCCAAGAGCAAGCACCGCAGTCGTAGCTGTCGCCCGGTACCCCCCTCCGGAAGGGAGTCTGGGACACTCCTGACCCGGTGCACGGCTCTCGCAGACAATGCAGGCCCTGCCTCCCCGGTTTCCTGGCAGAAAAGTCAAGTGACAGAGAGCGGAGGCGAGAGGGACCCCTCCCTGGAGCGTCCCGGCACTGACGCTGTGGGCCTGGAAAGCCCCTCCCGGATGCGCTGCGCCCGGGGGTGCAGAGCGGGATGCGTCTCGCACACCGTCCCTGTCCACTCTGGGAGCCGGTGGTCTCTTAGCCCCAGGCTGTTCTCCGTGCGGCGCCCGTACTGCCAGCGCATCGCTCTCGCTCTCGCTCTCACACGCCCCCCACACTTTCTCTAGCGCTGTGCTCAACGAGGTTCGGACACACCAACTCACTCACGAAGTTTCCTACTCACAGTTCAGGGATTCCGCATCGGTATCTCGCGCCTCAGGTCGGCGGCGCCCAGCCCAGAGACTCCGACCGGAAGTTATTTTCCTTTCCAGTTCAGAGGGCAGCGCCTGCGCGCGAGCGTTAACCCTTCATTTCCCCCCCCCCCACCCCGCCAGGCCCGCTGAGGCCCTTCGCCCCTACGCCCCGCCCATCCAAGCCCCGCCCCTCGAAGCCCCGCCCCGCGGGCGAAATGCTCTGCAGAAAGGCGTCCAAAGTCAAGTTTAAAGGTCACCTGTGGGTCTTGGTTAGAGTTTTGCCAAAAAATAAACAACAAGGTCTGACATCACCCTATGTGTGAGTTAGCATACACAAGAATCACATGAGGGACTGCTAAAGATGTAGATTTATCACCTCACCCCTAGAGACTCCTAGGGTTCAGAGCCACAGGGGTGACGCTCGGGAACCTGCATTTCAACGAATCTCCTAGGACTGTGATTTAAGTTGATTAAGGTCTACACACTGAGAAGCATCTCTCTCTCTCTCCCTCTCTCTCTCTCTCTCTCTCTCTCTCTCACACACACACACACACACACACACACACACACACACACACACGTTTAGTTTTTCCCACACATGCATAACCTCTTCCTTTATCAACATCCCCCACCAAAGTGGTATATTTCTTAGTTGATGAACTACATGATAAGTCATTGTCATCCAAAGTCTATAGTTTCCATTAATGTTCACTCGTAGTGGTGTACATTCTATAGGTTTGGATAGATGATAATGACATGTATCCATCGTTAAAGTATCGTACAGCCTTACACTACCCTAAAAATCGTATGTGCTACACTTATTCATCCCTTACTCTCCCAACCTCCAGCAACCATTGATTTTTTCTTTTTTTGGTTTCTATGACTTTTCTTTTTCCAGACTGTCACATAGTTAGAATCATACAGAGTTTAGCCTGTTCAGATTGGCTTCCTTTACTTTGTAATATATATTTGAGGTTCTTCCATGACTTTTCAAGGCTTGATTGTTTCTTTTTAGGGTTGAATAATGTTCGATTATTTGGATGTATCAAAATTTATGTATCCTATCACCTATTGAAACACATCTTGGTTGCTTCCAAGTTTTGGCAGTTACAAATAAAGTTGCTATAAATATTAGCTTGCAGGTTTTGGTATGGACATAAGTTTTCAATTCCTTTGGGTAAATACCAAGGAGTGTGAATGTTATTGTAGATTGTATAATAAGATTATGTTTCGCTTTGTAAGACGCTGCCAAACTGTCTTCCAGTGTGCTATACCATTTTGCATTCCCATCACCACTGAATGAGAGGTCTGTTACTTCACATCCTCATCAGTATTTGGTATTGTCAGTGATTCATATTTTGGCCATTTTAATAGGTGCATCTCCTTAATTTGCATTTCCCTAATGACATAGGGTGTGGACCATCTTTTCATATGGTTATTTGCCATCTGTTTATCTTCTATGGTGAGGTAGCTCTTAAGATCTTTGACCCTCTTAAATTTGGGTTGTTTGTACTCTTATGGTTGAATTTTAAGATTTTTTTTATATTTTAGATAATGGATCTTTTATTAGATGTATCTTTTGCAAATATTTTTTCCCAGTCTGACTTGTTTTTTGTTCTCTTAACAGTCTTTCATAGAGTAGAAAATTTTAATTTTAATGAAGTTAGAGTTATCCAACACTGCTTTTAACCAAATTGAAGGAGTTGCTTTGCAAATTTCTAACTGAAATAGAAGTTAATAATTACTCAGAATTTAAAACTGAAATATGTAAATGATAAAATTTTGAATAAGGAAAAAACATACATATTTCATAAATACATATTTTTCTCTTTCTACACACATAATGTAATCATGAGGTGAAATGACTGTACTCTTTTCCCAGTGTGTGAAACATGCATGAATGCTGGGCGGATGGAAGAGTTTTATGCTAATGTATAGTCAAATATTTTTTCTCTTTCTGTAATGATGACATTTTTTTAGAATTGGCATCCATTGTGTTTTATTAAGATTAAGAACTGAGTTGACAAATTTATTTAAGGAATAATCCTTTAGAAGAGTGACATAATTTCACTTCAATTTTCCTTTACTCACGTTATTATATACCTCAGATTAGTAAGCAGTACTATGGGGTAGGGTGGGATGAAAATGAGAACTTCAGACTAATTAAAAATATTTTTGGTTAATGTCTCTTTTGCTGTACAGAAGCTTCTTATTTTGATGTAATCCCATCTGTTTATCTTGTCTTTCACTTCCTTCGCTTTGAGGGATGAGACTTTGAAGATTTTGCTGAGATGTATGTCATGTAGAGTTTTGCCTATATTTTCTTCTATACATTTTATGGTTTCAGGTCTTACATCCAGGTCCTTTA
>PVIJ01020453.1:0-20889 GCA_004024925.1 Scalopus aquaticus | reverse complement strand
CCATCCACACACACTCATCCACACACACCCATCCACACTCACACTCATCCACACACACCCATCCACACTCACACCCATCCACACACTCACACCCATACACACTCACACCCATCCACACTCACACACACGCGGCCCTGACACAGGCGCTGACAGAAGCACATTTGCAGGAGGAAGTGCCCCTGACCGCCGCCTAGTCCAGAGCGGGACCATCCAGAGACCCAGCAGCCACTGGTCCCTCGGGGCTGGGGTGCGGGGTTGGGGTGGGGGGCGGCGAAAGGGAGCAGGGTTCTTTTGGAAACGATGAAAATATCCCAGAATTGCCCGAGGCCGGGGCAGCAGAGACTCCCCTGGAAACCACAGCCCGGGCACGTGGGCGGAGGGCGTGGTGGGGTGCCCCTGTGGGTGGGGAGGCCGAGAAACGCGGGGTCGGTCCCCGCCTGGCCGCCGGCACGCGCGAGCACGAGGGGAGGCCGGCCCTGGCCTCACGCGCACGCTGTCTGCCATCTTGGGCGAGATGAGGGCGGATCCCGCCTCGGGGCCGCCGCCGCCCCCGCCGGGCCGCGGGCCGGGCACCCGGCCGTCCTCACTCAGCCGGACCTGCGGCGCCAGGGCACAGACAGGAACGTGCCCCGGCGGCTGCGGACACCCGGCCGCCTCCTCATCGGAGTAGACGGTGAGTGGGCCGGGCCCGGGCCTTGCACCGAGGCTGGCCCAGGCGTGAGGAGCCCCAGCTCTGCGCGCCTGCAGGGGCAGCAGGGCCCGCCCGGACCGCGTGGGCCGTGTTGCCCCGCGGCGCCGCCTCCGAGGCCAGCACGTCTGCGCGGGCGTTTCCTGCATTTAGCGACCCCCACCCCGGCCAGCGGCCGTGCCCAGCGCCTGCTCGCGGCCTTCCGCGCCCTTGGCCAGCCGGGAGAATCGGGCGTGACGGCAGAGGCGGCCTGGGGGAGCAGCCTCGACGGGGCCGGCCCAGCCCGAGACGCTCAGCACGTCGCGGCCTCCGGGGGCTCAGTGGCTCACCTGGAAGGGGAGGAAGGCGCGCAGTGAGGGAGGGGCGGAGGCCCGCGGAGGCGCTGCCCAGGGCAGGCCGCGAAGCAGGGCGGAGCGTGTGCTGCCCGTGCGCGGGTGTTGCCTGCGAGTGCGCCTCCCCCAGCGCCCCGCTGCAGCGGGCAGGGACGTTCTGTGGGGCCCGCGGGTGGGACGGACAACAGCGGGAGACGGGTGCAGTGGCTGACAGCGCCAGGCTGGTGTGAACGGCTGGGCCTGCGGGCACCTCCAGCCACCACCCCCCTTCGGCCCCCAATAGCGCCTCCCCGGCCAAGCGGGGCTCCCTCTGAGGCCGAGGGGCCCGGGCTCCAGCCAGTCTGTAGGCGTGGACGGCTGGCCCCGTGACACTTCTCCAGGCATCTGGGGCAGCTGGGCCGGCGGTCCGACAGCCGGCTCCCCCAGCCCGGCCCAGGGAGGGACCTGCGACAGCTGGTCGAGTCTGGTGTCTGTGTCTCATCCCCGTCTGGGACTTCTAAATTTAATCTGCTATCAGCCTGAGAGGCTGGAGGGCTTCCACCGAGTGACTAAATGCCACTTGGAAGCCACCTGACTCGTAGCCACTTCCTGCACGTTCCCAGCGCGACAGGGCTGCCACCGAGCTGCCTGCCCCCCCCCCCCCGCGGCAGCGGGAGGAGCCGGGCGCGGGGCCCCCTCGGCTCTGGGGGTGTGGCCTGGCTCAGCTTTCACCTGCCGTTGGCGTCGCCTGCACCCGTTCTGTACACACGTATGCACACCCCACCCCCACACGCGCACATCACTCACACCCCGCGCACACGCACCGCGCACACCCCATACACACGCACCGCGCACACCCCATGCACACGCACCGCGCACACCCCATGCACACACACCGCGCACACCCCATGCACACACACCTGCACACATTGCACATGCACCGCGCCCACCCCACGCACACGCACCACGCTCACCCCGCGTGCACGCACCGCGCACACCCCATGCACACACACCTGCACACACTGCACACGCACCGCGCTCACCCCGCGTGCACGCACCGCGCACACCCCACACACAGGCAGGTCTGGCTTCAACAGCAGGAAGCGGGGCCACCGCAGGAGCTCACCGCACCACCCAGCAGCCATCTGGGCAGAGGGCGCCTGTTATGCAATTTCCTGCCATGGTGCTCGGAGGCAGGATGCAGAAGCTGTCGGTTGCTGCAGCGTGGAAACCCCAGCCCCCAGGGGCCAGAGTGAACGGCCCGTCCTCTGCGCCCCGCGTCCCTGAGGGTGGGCGGCGGCTGGGTGCCGGGCTCCCTGCGCAGACTTCCTGCGTCGAAGGCATTTCCTGCCCAGGCCGGCTTCTTCCCCGGCGTGCGTGCGGGTGGGGGCTGGCGCGCCTGTCTCCAGAGGGCAGCTTCCGACCGACCCCTCAGTTTCCTCATCTGTGAAAGGGGGTCGCAGTGGTAAGAACTCAGCAATCACCCAGAAACCACGCAGAGCCGTGAGCGCCCACCACGTGGGCAAGGCGACCCCTCAGGAAACCCACTGTCCATCTAAGTGAGGGGGCCCGAGGGCCCACACTGATCACCCCAAATGTCTGCTCCGCCTCGGGGTCTCCCAGCCCCGCCAGCCATGTCCCGAGAACGCGCCCACCCAGAAGGCCCCGGGTCGGCTGCAGGCAAGCGGAGGACGCAGAGCCACGCCCTCGAGGGAGCCCCAGCAGCGGGACCTCCTGAGCGCAGGCGCCCAGGTCCGTGGTGGGGGCCCCTTCTAAAGGCAGCCCCAGTCCGATGAGTGGTCCCCGGCCACGTCACCCCAGGGCCACGGCCACATAGGCCGCCTCTCCCCCACCCGGGACCCAGCAAGGCCCCCCCCATCCTGGCCGTCTCCCCCACCCCGAGCATGTCCGCCCCCGACCAGGACCCCTTCGCACACATCCAGACCCTAGCCAGGCCTACTTTAAAATTATATTTTATTTGTGAATATTTGTTGTGGTTTTTTAAAAAAGAAATTTCAGTTTACATTTTCATCAAGAGTCTTGTGCCTCCTGTAAGTGCATCGGTTGGTTTTCACAGTACTCCCCACGACCACGGACGGTGCTTATTGCTGGGCCGTGCCCACGCCAGGAGAGGGGACACCGCAGACAGGGGCACCTGACTTGAGGGCCAGGTCGAGGGACCAGGCCCAAGCTAGGCCGAGCAGCCCTGGCCGATCTGCAGCCTCTCCGGGGTCTGCCTGGAGGGGGTTTGGGGGGCTGGGCAGGGCCCCAGGCATGCGGTGGGCTGGCGCTCACGTCCAGGGACACAGTGCTGGGCCTCTGACCAGAGGGCGCTCAAACCCTGGACACAGGGCTGGGGGCGCTCTGCCCCAGACCGGCCCAGGACCACCCCTCGCTGTTCTATTCCGCCCCCAGCCCCCACAGTGCTGCTCCAGCACCCCGACCCCACCCAGGGCCCGTTCTGCTTTTTAGTGCAGTAAAGACCTGAGTGCACAGAAGGGCCCCCCTCTCCATGCTGTTAGGAAGCGGGGTCTTCCCCGGCCCTCCCGGCCTCTCTGGGTGGCGGGGTCCCGTGCACACAAAGGGGAGCCGGCAGCGTCCAGGGCGCAGGGCCGGGAGCTGGACCAGACGGTGAGCACCCCTTGAATAAACGCGTCAGTGGGTAAAGGAGCAGAGCGAGGTCGGGCCCGCCCCCCGCCGGCGGCTGGGACGCCTGTACAGTAAGTGGCTCATTGCAGCAAAATGGATTATTTTCTTATTTGACAGTTTTCTGTGCTTGGTTATTCTTAGTCAAATGTGGGCCCAGTGATGTGGCTGCGGTTCGGCCAGCGCGGGGCCGTGGCTTCAGCGGGGCTTCCCCTGAGAGCTCCCGGGAGCAGCTGCACGGCGGGCGTGGCTGAGGGTGCCCGGCCTCGACCAGGCCCAAGTCCGAGGGCTCTCCCCAGACCACCCCCAGTGGCTCCAGTGCCTCTCACCGCCGTCCCCCTCATCTCCCCGGCCCTGGCCTGCTTTGCTTCTGAGGACGAGCAGCATGGGGGAGCTGAGAGGGGCTGCCGGCGGCCCCCCAGCCTTTCCAGATCCAGGAAGGCCTAGCCTGGGTGCCCCCGCGCTCCTCCCACCCCCAGCGCTGGTGCGTAGCGCCTCTGCCCTCCCTCGGAGCAGGGGGAGAGAAGCACATGCCTTTCTTACCTCTGAACCAAAACTGGGTCAAGGTGGCCCGCCCGCCGGCGTTTGGGAAACAGTGGGTGCAAAAGGGAAAGCCGCAAGCTTAGAGATGATGCCGGCACACTCGTCCCTGGGCGAGTGGCTGAGGACAGAGAGCAGAAGCTCCCTGCACCGAGCCTGTCTCTCGGGACCCTCCCTCCCGCCTCCTAGACCCACCCAGGCAGGTTAAGGCTGCCCAGGAGGAGAGAGCAGGTCCCTGGCGGAGCCGCACGGCCTCGCTCCCAGAGCTCCTCACAGGTACTGGTGGGGCCTGGGGGGCCTTGGGGCACTGTCGGGCAGAGTCTGGCTGTGGTTTCACCTCTGCTGAAACAAAAGGACAAGCAGCTGGTTTCAGGAGACGCGGCCTCTGTCCCGGGTCCTAGCACCACCCGCCTCTGCCGAAGAGTCCAGTAGAAAAGAGATCCTGCTTTCTCGGGCTGTTTCGGGTGGGTTTTTGTTTTTTCCCTTTAAATTCAGCTTAAGGCAAAAGTTTGGCAAAGCAAGTCTACATAAGGCCACGTGAGGAGGCCAAGGGGAGCTGCCCCGGGGCCCTGGCACGGCACAGCTCGCCACGGCTGGGCCTCCTGCGGTCAGCTCCCTCCCGCCCCGAGCCTCAGACAGAGGCGTGAAAAGAGGAAAAAGAAAAAAGAACCGAAAAAAGCAGTTGTTCGGGGATTCTGTCGCAAAGGAGTGGCTGAAATCGCGAGGAGACCGCGGGTGACGCTGTCCCGGCCCACGGGGAGCAGGGAGCGGGCATCGCACAGTGAGGTCGCCCGTGGAGAAGGTAGAGCGGGGTGTGTGCCGAATGACCGGAGAGGGAGGGGTGGTTGGAGCGCGTTATTATTGGAGCCCGCCCTCGAGCCCCCCGCTACCGGTGCTTGGGGGGGATCACCACCAGCGGCGGCCCGTACTTGGGCCGCCACATGAGGACCTGGGCGTCGTTGGCGTTGGGCTTGACCAGGGCGCTGGCCGGGATGGGCTCGTTCTTGCTCAGGATCTTGGGCTGGTCCTGGGCGATGGGCTCCCGCAGCCGCGCGCGCTGGCCCAGGGGCCGGCTGGGGTTCACCTCGATGCTGAGCTGCATACGCCAGCGCAGCGTCTGCAGCACGATCATGTCGTTGGTCGAGGTGTTGGTGGCCACCAGCCACGTGGTGAAGCTCTGGTCCCGGTAGATGTTGGTCAGCTTCGCCACGTTGCTCTCGCTCACGGGCACGGCCCACGTGACGCTGGGGTAGAAGTTGTCGTTCATGCTGATGACGAACCGCGAGTCCCTCTTGGTGGGGCCCACGATGGTGCAGGTCTCGGTGGTGTTCCCGTACCAGGGGTAGTTCACCCCGTCCGAGTCGCTGATGGCCTCGATCTTGCCCTCCTGGAGGTCCGGGAGCTCCCAGCTGGACCTGCGGGCGGAAGGAGGGGTCACTCCCCGGCCCCAGCCAGGCTCCACTGTGCCCCCTCGGGCCCCGGGCTAGTCTCCTGGGGGAGCACAGCGTGCAGGCGTCCAGTGTCACGTAGCGATGGGGGCGCCCCAGGCATGCCCCCTTGAAAGCCACGGCCGGCGTCTCGCGTCGTTCCAAGCAGTCTCCCCGCAGCCCTCCCGCCCCTCCTCGGCCCCCGGCCGTCCCGGGTGGGTCTGCGTCCCCCGGGCGCCGAAAGCCCCAAGCAGTTGCCTGTGCCCTTGAGGGGTTGTGCACAGGGAGAGGCCTGGGGCGGTCGAGAGTAACGGGGAGCCCCGACATAGCTGTGCCCTGCCACCACGTGCAGCCCTGTGACCGCAGGCCATGGTCCAAGCAGCAGGAGTGGAGGGAGGGGCTCCCCAGGCCCCCAAGCACGCTGGGGGCCTGCGGGGGTCGAGTGTCGGCCTCCCCCAAGTGGCGGTGGGTTTGTTTCTCTCGCTTGCAGGGCCGACGGCGGGCCCGGGAGCCCAGCTGTGCAGCCAGCACGTCAGAGGCTCTCGGCCGCGCCAGTGACCAGCCCGCGCCTGGCCAACCTGCCCTTGTGGGCTCGGCGCTGCGCCTGCGAGAGGGGGTGATTCGGCCTCTCCCTCCCAGCCCAGGCTCTGGCTCCTCACCCTCCGCCCAGCCTGCCGCCAGGCCCAGGGCAGGCCCCGGGAGGCTGAGATGCCCTTTCCTGGCCTCCACCTACCCCCGGCGCCTGCTCGAACAGGAAGCCCGCGCAGCCGGCCCCGCGCCTGCCTGGCCGGCCCCGCCTTTGCAGCAGCAGAAGAACCGAGAAAACTAACCAGCCTCATCCCAGCCGCGGGGCCAGCTTCCCGGTGTAGCTGGCCCGAACCTGGAGTTCCTCCCGCCTGCCGGAGGCCAGAGGTCTCGGCCTACCCGCGTGGGAGCAGGTGACCCGGCTGCCCAGCGTGCAGGCTGCCGTGAGGCCCTGGGCCAGCACTGGCTGGACCCCGACTCATCGCACACACACCCCGCCCACAGGAAGGCCAGGGCAGCAAAGAGCCAGCCAGGCAGGGCACGAGGCCAGTGCTGCCAGCCGGTGACTGGCAGCAGCTCGCCCTTCACTGCTGTTGCTGCAACAGCAGCTCGCAGACAGAAGACGACGCCCACCTGGCCCAGCTGTGACGGGGACGCACAGTCTCACAGGTGGGGCACGGCAGGATCTGGGGTGCCCACCCGGTGGAGACGCATCAACAATCCTGTCCATCCAAACCTGTGGACACAGAGCTGGGCAGGGGGCTTCTGCGAAGGTGCCTCGCTGAGCAGTGGGCCTGGGACCAGGTGGCTGGGCTGGTCCCGTGCTGCTTCCGCCCGCAGACTCTCTGCACCAGATCCCGACACCTGTGTGTGCCCAGGTGCCCTCCGGGGTTGCCCCAGGAAAGGCGGCGTGTTCTGAATTATGCTCACCACTGACAGGGCAGACAGCCAGTTGTCACAGAGGAGTGACAGAACAGGTCCATCTGCACGGTGGAATAGTACGCAGCCCTAAAAAAGGAGGCTCTGCCACAGCCTGTGGCCTGGAGGAGCTCAGAGGATGTGACACTAAGTGAAATAAGCCGGATACAGGACAGGATTGACTCGCGTGAGAGACTGGCATCTCAGGGGCCAGGGCCTGGGGAGGCCAGGCTTAGTGTCTGATGGGTACAGAGTCTGGAGTGGGGTGCATGATGGTGCAAATGGCTTAAAAATGGTTAAAGCGATCACTTTTGTGTACTTCACCACCGCCACCGAACACGCCCTCTGCAGAAATGCTGTTTAAGGTCGGCCAAGAGGAAAACCAAGGTCATTTGACAAGAAGCCATCAGGAATGCCCTCTGCCACAAAGTGGGACGCCGCACGCTCAGGCCATCTCCTGCCTCACCTGACTCCAGCTCTTAAAGAACCATCAGTCCCGTAGTCCCGGGCCCTGCCACCCTCACCTCCAGCCGGCAGCAGGGGCTGGGATGCTGGCAGGTGGGCAGGGGCCTGCAGGAGGTGCCCTATGCAGGGGGCGCCGGGCAGGAGCAGGGGTCAGGCCTCCTGTGTGAGCAGAAGCCTGAAGCTGTGCCCCCCATGCCCGGCTGTGTGCAGACGCACCCTCGCCCTCCCAGGAGGCCCCCTCGCCTACACAAGTGTTTTTAAAAGCAGAACTCAGGGGAGGAACTTGGCCATCGCCGTGGTCCCTTTCACTTCCAGGGAGCTGGCCTAGCCCCAGAGTGACCCCGCGTGTGGCCTCTGACCCGGGCTCAGGGCTTCCGCTCCTTGCTCGGGCCCCGGGGCCACAGCCCCGCCCCGACAGGCGACGGCCTCCCGAGCGCAAGCGTGTTACTGAGAATCGGGGGCGTGCGCGCTCAGTGGGGCAGCTGGGGCTGTCTTCCCACCGCGGAGGGGAAGGAGTATGGGGAGACCCAGCTCCCAGGGACACTGGTGGCCGGGACCCCGCTCGGCCTGGCAGCTGGCTCTGACCAGTCACAAACCCCCCTGAGCCTGCATCTCCTCCTCGGCTCAGGTAGGCAACCTGCAGGGCTTCGCCACGACTGCACACACGAGACGCACAACCAGTGCCGGAGAGAGCTCTACACGGAAGCTTCCAGAAACCACCTGCAGGAGGCTGCACCTCTGGGGGACACGGTCTTCAGCCCTGAAGCAGCCTGCAGCCTTCTGACCCCATTTGTATCTTCCCATCACACATGATCTGGAAGGAGCCAGCACCCCATGTTAGCCTCTGGGTTCCGGTCTGTTCTGGGCACCCTTTGGGCTTCAAGGCTGACCCCAGTTCTCTGCCCCCCAGGCGCTTTCTCCTGTTGGCCCGGCAGGGTCAGTACAGGCTCTGAGGCATGGATGCCGCAAAGGGGCCAGCAGGCCCCCTGCACGCCGCAGGCACACAACACCTCCATGTGGAGGAGGGATTTCTAGAACAAGCCCCAAGCTCACGGCCCGGATCCCTGACACAGCCGCCTCCTCTCGGGACAGGGCGTGTATGTGTCTCACACAGGCGAGCAGAAGGCGTCCCTCCCCTTAGCCGGTCTTCAGGGCAAGACCAGCTACAGAATTTGTGGGTCCTGGTACAAAATGAACACACAAGACCGTTTGTTCAAAGATTAACAACTTCAGTGTGGCGGCGGCAGAGCTCAGAAACACAGGGGCCCGCCTGAGCACCAGGCTCATCATGAATGCACCCTCTGCACACAGGAAGCTGCTGTCACAGTCGTGCCCTGTCCTCATGGGTATGGGAACCCGGGACCGCAGGAGAGCCCAGGCCTGAAGCTGAACCTCAGAATGCTTTCTGCCCCCGCGAATCACTTCTCACACCACTGATCCTGCTGCCGTCCCCAGCAGACATCCCCACAGGGAGTCTGCAGAGCACTTCCACTGGTGTTTGCAAAGCACCTCCTCTGGTGTTTGCAGAGCACCTGTCACGCACATGACCACAAAGGCACAAAAGAGCTGCACAGAAGCCCTGGAGTACATCCCCCCACCACCTCCCCACCCACACCATTTTCAGCTCCCATCTCAGGGTCTTCTTTGGGAAGCAGGCTCCCCCTCCTCCTGTCCTAGTCAGCCATTGCCCCCTGCTCCATGCTGAGGCACCCCCTGAGGGCAACTGCCCTGACCCCGCACACGAGACCAGGTGCTCCTGCATGCCACCCATGCCTCACCCTGCGGCTTCCTGGCACATGCACCGGGTGATACCTTGTCCCCAGACAGATGCCAGGCCCGAGAGGGCAGGGGCGGGACCTGAGCCTGGCCGAGCTTCCAGCACAGGTGTGCAGAGTTCAGGGCAGCCCCGAGGCTCTGCCTGTGAACTCCCCACCTGGAGCGCTGCGGCTGAGTGGCCACGCCCGGCACGGGCTCTGCGGAGCCTGCAGCTGCGCTCACCTGCCCGCGCGGGGAGGAGCCGGGCACCCCACGCACGTGCACCCAGGGCTCCTGCTCAACCCACTGGGAGCCAGGCCCCGACTCGGGGTCACACCCCAGAAGCCGCAGGCCCAGGCCCCACAGACGGAGCAGGACCTGACCGCCCGGCCTGCAGCCACCGCACCCGCTCCCCCGCAGGCGTGCGTGCTCCGGCAGCGTCCCCGACGGTGAGTCTGGGGGGCAGGCGGAGGCCAGGCAGGGGTGGAGTCTGCACCGGGGGGCACCGCGGGGCTGGGGGGCACCCGGCGTCTCACGGTCCAGCCGCCAGCCTGGAGCCGCCTGGTGCTCGGGCCTCTGGGTGGGGGTGAAGGGGCAGGTGCGCCTCCGGGCGGGGCGCTGACCCCAGAGGCAGGCCCTCCCAGCCCGCCTGCTGTCGAGCAGAGCACCCCAGTTTCCAGTCTCCGTCGTGGGGCTGCCCAACTTCCCCGGGAGTGTTAGTCACGGAATTTTTTTTTCCTGAAAATTAACCCCTTTTTAAAAAGCAACTGAATCTCGTCTTTTCTAAGAAACACCTTTGCGAGAACAAGTTGGAAATGCAAAGTGTGTCGATACACAAGGGGGGGCGCTCAGCTGTGTCACACAGGCCCAAAAGACCCTTACGGATTATCACGCCTGGTCTCCAGTTCTCAGGATTTTACAATTTTGTCCAGCTTGCCAAAAGTTCACATTTTAGAACTTTACCAAAAACTGAGACCCAGCGCCCCTCCCAAACAAGTGGAACCCCGGGCTGCCCCGAGAGGGTCTCGGCCCTGCTCACAAAGCCCCGGGGGCTGGCGGTGTCCCCTCAGCACAGAGAAGGGGCCATCCTGCTCCTGGCCCCCCAGCCCCCTGGCCCGCTCCCCCCCGCCCCTCGGCCAGCCAGGGCCTGGGCCCGAGACTGGGCCTCGGTCTTCAGCACAGAAGATGCGCTTCTGTTTGGTTTTGTTCTGTGTCGGATGCAAACCGTAGAGACGGTGTGAAGTCAAAACTGCACGCTGCCTCGCCGCGCTCTGAGATAAACATCCTTCCAGGCCTTTCTCTGCGAGACACACACTATGCTTTCATTTTCAGTGTTTGCTTTCGCGCCAGACCTGATTCCTACTCTACAGATTTGACTTTTCAAAGAAATGCCAGGGTACGATGGCCCCCGCGGGACACCTGTCTGGCCCCGCCACCAGGCCCCGTCTCAGCCGACGCTTTCCTGGCCTTGGATGGGCTCTCGCCCGAGTCCAGGCACTGTCACTTCATGCCCGTGTGGCCTGCTGGGTGTCGTAAGCCTCCCAGAACCATCTAGAAGCACAACAATGAAGGGTGTGTATCTTTGAAACCCGAGAGCCAGTCACACTCCCCTCCAGGACGGCCTGACGTCCCCACGCAGCACCTTAGGGGTGCCTCTTCCCCTCGCCGCAGGCCCGAGATAGAAGGCGGCAGGAGGGTCTCAGGCTGGGGCGCCCCGGCCTTCTCCACGACCCCGGCCACAGCCAGCTTCGGTTCTCACCGCCTGCAGAGATGGCTGGGCCAGCGGATCTGGGGGGAGCTCGCTCTGGCTGGGTTGTCCCTCCCCCCATTTCCTCCCACCCCAAAGCCTGGAAACAGGGACTTCCCTCTCCCACCCCAGCCGCCTCTCCCCTGCCAGATGGGGGAGGCCTTCCGGGCGGCAGAGGAAGCTTCGTCCTCAATTGTTCTGTGAGAGCCTGAGGTGCAGGAAGAGGCCACGTGGTCACGGGCCATTGCTCCGCCTGTCCCCAGACCTGCTGGGCCGCCGCGCCCTGGGGAAGCGACTTCCGGTCTCGGGCTGTGTCCTCCTTATAAAACAGGGACCTTGTGAGGCTGGGCACTGCCCCAGCCTGAGGCCTCGGTGGCTGGAGAGACCCTCAGAGGTCATGCCATGGGCGGGTCTGTAGAAGCAGGAGAGGGCAGCGAGGCTAACACGCCAGGGTGGACACTGTCCACGCTGGTGGGCAGGTGACTGATCCTGAGTTGTTAGTTACGACGCGGCCGCTGCCCCGTGCGGGGGGCTCACCGTGCACCTGGCGTGGGCTGAGTTCCCCCTGGTCGCCCCACTCAGTCCTCAGCTCCTCTGGGAGGGAAGAAGCGTCTCTCCCTTCACGGATGGAGCAGCAAGGCCGAGAAAGGCGGAGCGGCCAGCCAAGGGCCCAGCCCCGTGAGGGGGGACTGGGGGCACCGCCAGACGCAGCAGACACCCACAGACGCTCGAGCCGTCCTCCCGCTCCCCGAGTCAGACTCCTGAGCCAGACACTGGCCTCGGCCTCCGTCGTGGAAGGTTCCGGGGGCTCCAGGAAAGGCCCCCTCGGGCCAAGGTGCAGCGTCCCCCGCGCGGGCGAGAAGCTGACGCGTCACACAGGACGCTGCAACAGCTGACAGGTGGTGGCTGAGGAACCACGGAGGGGGCTGTGGGGGCAGGTGTCGCCAACAGCCGGGGGGAGGGGGGCTTTTAAAGCGCAGTACCGTAGGCTGGACCCCAAGCCAGACAGAACCCTCTCCGGCTGCAGGGGCACACGCGCGGCCTCTGGTCCCGCCCGCAGCGGCACGGCTGGGCGGTGCATTCCCGAAGCTCTTCAAATATTCAAAGCCAGAATGTCATTCTGGAAAGTTCTGGATTAGAGACTCATTTCTCTGGTGAATGAGGGATGTCGTCTCTCTAATGAATGAGGGATAATGTTCGGGGTATTACAGGTTTGGGTTAAGTGTCTGGAATTAATATTGTGAATACAAGCCCATTCGTAAAGAACGGGACACCAGGGCCTCCCTGGTGGCGCAGTGGTTAAGCGCTGCGCTGTGGAGCTGTCGGCAGCGGCGACGCGAGTTCGACGCCCGGCCGGGGAGAATCCCACATGGTGCGGCAGACCTCTCCTGCCTCGCCCGCTGCTCCCCTCAACAGTGTATCTCTGATCTGCCTGTTCTGCTCCCCGCTCTGTCTCTGGTGAACCTTCTCGCCGCCCCTCACCTCTGGCCTGTACCCCAGCTTGTACGTAAAAATAAAAAATCTTTAAAAAAAAAAAAAAAAAAAGAACGGGACACCGCCTGACCGTTGCCACCGGCTGTCCCTCCCCAGGGCCACTAAAGCCCAGTGGGTGGGCTTCGTCTTCGTGATTCAGATTTTCTGGGTGCAGTCCAGGGGGTCTCAACCTAGGTGAAGTCGCTTCCCCTCTCAGGGTCATGCCCGTGTCTGGAGACATCGGGGTTATCACAAGGGGCCCAGGAGGCACAGGCGCCCATGGGTGGGGAGACCAGGGCTGCCACCCAACAGCCGCGGTGCGTGGCAGGGCCCCACGGTGCCGCCTGCAGCCCCCTGCCGCCACCCGCTCAGCACAGCTTGCACTGTCAAGTCTCAGGACTTAAAAACGCAACGGGGCTGTCACATGGGGGGCGCGGGGAGGGCGGCTGGCAGGAGCTTCCCGTCACATCTGGATGCTTCGATTCACAGTGGAGAGGAGCAAAGGTGGGGTGTCCCTGAACAGTGACCCTACTGCCCAGAGAGCCCTGGACAAGAGGCCTTCCTCTCCCGCGCCTCGGTTCCCTGGCACACTGGGCGGACAGGGAGACTAGCAGGCTCAGCCACGGGGCCACCTGCACCGGGTCCTCTGCCGAGTCCTCACCCTGGACACAGGCCCCAGGGGACCTCTGAGAGGTGACTTGCTGGGCCCATGAACACCCACTCCCCACTGCCCACCCAGGGAGCCACCTAGTCTGCCCTCTCTGGGGGCTGGTCCCATCCTGGGGGGCCCTGGGGGCCAGGGAGAAGGGGCCTCGAGCCAGAGGGCCCAGCTCAGAAGGCCAGCGGCCCCGGAGGGGCAGGGAAAGCAAACCATTCACGACTTCGCGCGTTTACATTTGTAAAAGCCAGGAAGTTGGCCCCGTAAGTGGAAGCTGGGCCGGGACAACACTCGAGACAGGAGGAGCCTGCGCTGTCTGAGTTGTGTGTTTCAGCCTCAGTTCTCACCACAGAGCCACGGCGCACCCCCCGCCGACATTACAGGGAAGGCCGCTGGCGCCGGCACCGCGCCTCCCGGGACCACCCCTCCGTCAGCCCCTGGGCCAGGACGGTGGACCCGATTTGCAGATGAGGAGACCGAGGGTCAGAGCCAGTAAGCTGAGCCCGGAGGGGGCCCGAGTCCAGCCGTGCGCGGGCTTCCCCTAACCAGGCCCCACGCGCAGAGGCAAAGGTCATCCCGGGTCTCCCGGCTCAGGCCCGCCTGCAGCCGCAGAGGCCTCAGAGACCCCGTGAGCCCGGCCACAGACGGGGAAGCTGAGGCTCGAGCCAGGCCTGAGCCCCCCATGCGGCCAGGGGCCCACCCGCCAGCACCCAGCCCCTGCTGCCCCCACTGGCGCTGGCATCCTGCCAAGCCAGCAGCCTCTGCCCTCCCTGCCTCTTCAGGGGAAGGAAAGCGGCCGCTTTCTTGGGAAAACCTTCCCGTCGGGCCAGCTGTCCCAGCTGCCTTCAAGGTTTCTGGGCCCACAGCTTCTCGGGAATGGTCCACCCCAAATAGCTAAGAATCAGGTTTCCCTTCTCGGAGTGGAAAGTCAACCCCCGCCTGCCGTAAGGGCTGCTGTTGCGAGCAGGAGCTTGGGGGTGAAATCAGGTGGGTCCAGGGGCACCCCGATGAGTGTCTAGATGTGCCCCTCGTGACCTCTTTGGCATGATCGTGGGTCCCCGTTGTAAGTTGGCCCTGCCTTCCTCCTGATTCCCTCCCAACTCCAGGGTCGCTGGGGGAGGGGCCACCCCAACCCATCTCGTTTCGGGGGCCGTGATGTCCCCCAATCAGCGAAAAGCTCTGAGTCCGGGGGACGTCTGTCTGTGCCACGCCTGCAGGAGTAGGCAGCGAGGCCACTCGGGCTGGACACCAGGGAGAGGCCCGGGCAGCGTCTACCTTGGGCCCACCCAGTTCACCCAGAAGGTCCCATCTATTCTGAGCGGCTCTGACTAGGGCCCGAGCACGGTCCTCCCCACCGACCGCTGCTTCCGCGCCGTCCCCGGGAGCTGTGCCTGGGAGCGTGCTGGGAAAGACCGGGGTCCCACACTGAGATCTCCGTCATCCCAGGGGCCCTCTGGAGACCGGCTGGAGCGTGGGGGCCAGCGGCTCCTCTCCACGGCCAGGGTCCTGCCAACGCCTTCTGGACGCTAAAGTCTGAGATCTTCCCACAGTGGAGAGAAAACCACCGAGATGGCGAACGGGTTCCCCCAGCCGAGCAGCCGTCCCCTCAGACAATACGGGGCGGGGAAGGGCAGGTCCCCGAGCTCTGCTGTGCATTTAAAGGAGACCAGTCCAGGCCCAACCCAAAGAGCGGTCAGAGCTCCGCAGGCTTCCCAGGGCCTTCTGCTTCCTGGAGTGTTGGCCACGTGTGCCCGCGGGCAGAGGGGCAGCTCGGCTCTCAGGACCCGGACCACGGGCTGGCTTTGCCCTCTGCTTTCTCAGTATCTTGCACGGAAGGACACGGGAACCCCAGGGGCCAGAGACGGGAATGTTCTAGGCCACGACCCCAATCCGAAGCAACAGGCAAGTCCAGGGAGTGGCCGGGTCCAGCAGGACAGAGACGCCAAGTTCACGCAGAGAAGCTTCCCGCCCTGCCGAGGCCCCTCCCCCCCCGCGCCCACCCAGCTGCTCTCCCCGGGGTACTCACATGCCCTGCTCCCCGTACTGGTTGTAGAACTCCATGTGGCTGCACGCCTGGATCCAGCCCACTATCCAGGTCTCCTTCTTGGGGATGGGTGGCATGATCACCTGGGCCGAGGCACGGAAGTGGGGTGTCCGGTAGCGGAGCACCACGCTGGAGGACTCGTCGATGCTGGTGGGGATGGGGTCGATCGAGGCTTTCACGTCGACCACCGTGATGCCTTCCCGGAAGACTCTGGCTTTGCCCCCGATGCTCTGAATGCAGCCCATGGCACAGAGCAGCACCCTGATCTCCCAGCAGTCCCAGAGGAGACTGGGCATCGAAAGGATGGAGGCCGCGGGACCCAGTGCAGACACCGCTGCGGCCTCAGGCGGCGACGCGGGCATCCATAGGACAGGCCTCACTGCGGGGAGGGGGCTTGCATAGCACGACCACGGGCCTGTCTATAAATAAGGATTGGGCTGCATTTCAGAAGCCCTCGGTTCTCTCTTCTTCTGCTAGCAGTGGACAAAAGTCACCGATATTCTTTGGGTTAAAAAAAGAAAAGTTTGGAGGTTAATGGGTACTCATGTTGTGGAGACATCCAGCCCTTTCGGTGCCTCACCAGCGGGGAACGCGGCTCCCAGACGTTCGCAGAAGGCTCGGGGGGAGCAGGCGAGCGCCGGCACACACATAAATAAGGCAGGCTCGTCCCCAGCGCGGCGCCGCCCGCCACCTCGCTGCAGGGCCGACTTCCTGGCCTGTGCCTTCCGCACGCGCTGGGGCACCGCACCCGCCGCCGGCCGAATCAATGGAAGAGCAGTTTCTGTTCGGGGTGCTGGGGGCCGGGCGCCGGGGGGCGAGCGCCGACCCGCGGCTTCCCGGAGGTGCGCGCCGGGCTCCGGCCGCCCGCGGGGTCCCCGAGGAGCGCGGTGCGGGTCCCCGTCGGCGCCCACTCGCGGGCGCGCTGCGCTCGGGCCGTCGCCTGGGTCCCGCGGCCGCCGAGGACCTGGAGGGACGCGGAGGGGACAGAGCGTCAAGGCCCGCCTCAAAGTTGAACCGAACTTTACTGCGGGGGGCGCGCGGGGCGGCGAGGCGTGTGCGCGGGGCGCCGGCTGCGGAGCTGACGGCGCAGTTCTGGGCGGTCTCCCCGGAGGCGCCCCCCCGCCCGCCCCGTCAGTGGCGGCCGCACGACCGCGCGCACCAGCGAATAATCGCCGCCGGTGACATCTCCGCTGACACCCTCGGGGCCCCGGCGGGGTGGGGGCGACCCGTCAGCCCCGCGGTGGGCCGCGTGGACTTGCCGGCCCCGTCAGAGCCCCGCGCCCCTCGCCTCCAGCCCCGGCGCCCCTTCCCGGGCCGCGTCCTTCCAGCCCCCTGGGGGCGCAGTGCCACCCCGCAGGCCAGTCGATCGGGCGCGCGCGCCTAGCCCGGCCGGGGTTCCCGGACCCGGGAGAGCGCAGTGCCCCGGCCCCGCCGCCTCGGTCCCACCCCGACTCCCTCGCCAGCCCCCCGCGGCTCCAGATGCCCGCGCGCGCGTAGGGCGCGTTTGCGGGCGCGGGGGAACTTTGGCGTGCACGCCCCCACCCCGGCGGCGCAGCCGACTCACCTGCCCCTCGGGCCGCTCCGCGTGCCCGGACGCCCCTGACCCCGCCGCGGGCACGTCCTCGGGGCGCCCCCACCCCTTCCCCGGGCAGTGTCCTTTGGCTCTACTGGGGTCTGGGGCCGGCGTGGGCGCCCCCGGCCCCCACCTCCTCCTAGCTCGGGGCTGCTGGGGGGTGGCCGGGGGCGGAGGGGTGAGGCTCGGGGCTCTCTCGCCCCCACCCCTGCGCCTCCTTTATTTTATGATCATTGTGAGCGTGCTGTCGCCGGTCAGCCCCGCCGCCTCCGCGCCGCAGCCGCCTGGCGCGCCCCGCGCTGCCTCGCTCTGCTGCAGCATCGGAAAGGCAACCAGGTCAAACTTTGCAGAAACTCAGCCCCTGCGCCGGCCTGGCCCCGCGTCCGCCCGCCGCCGCCGGCCGGAGCGCAGCGCACGCAGACACCGCCGCCCGCTCGCCGGCCCCGCGGGATGCAGGTCTGCAGGCGGCGGGCGGACGCGGGCGGGCGGGCGCCGCCTCCTCCTTGCCGCCCGCCCTGCTCGCCGCCCTTGCTCCCGCACTCAGCCCGCCCTCCCCCTGGAAGCCCTCTCCCCCTCCCCCTCCCCCTCTCCCTCTCGCTGCAGCTGCTGGGGGAGGGGGAGCGGAGCCTCTCGGCGCAAACGACATTTCCTCTCTGGTTCGCCCGGGAATTCTGGGTAGTGTAGTTCGGCTCGTCTCGGGTCCCGGTGGGCTGCGCCTCGCGCCTTAGAACGCGGCGGCTTCTGGGGCTCGCGCAGGAGGGTTGCGCCGCCCCGGAATTCCTGGCCCTGCGGAAACTGTGCAGGGCTCCTGGGAGGCTCCAGGACTGGGAAGATGGGGTGTCGGCCAGAGAAGTGGGGGAAAGGGCTCCCTGTGTCGCTCTCTCTGTCCTGGACCTCTTGGCCCCCGACACGGGGTAGGGCCGGCTGGGCCTGTGGTCGGGTCAGCCACCCTGTAGGAGATCCGCTGCGAGCATTGCACCCGGGAGGACCCCAAAGCTGGGAAACCTGGAGGCTGGCCCCAAGGCGCCACCGTGGCAGGTGTGCCTGCCGAGACCAGCACCCCCAGGCCTGATGCAGGGGTGCAGAAAGGCTTTGGCCCGGACACAGCAGGAGAGCTATGAACCACTCAGAGCAGCCTCTTGCCCCAGCCCCAGCCCCACCTTGCAACTGCCACCCCTCTTCATCCCCCAAAGGAGAGGCCAAGGGATTTATGATGTCAGAAAACCCGGCGGCCGGGCCAGGAGACTTGCCTCCCCCATGGCGGACTTCCGGAGGTGCCCAAGACCGAGCACTGGGCAAGCGGTTTGGGCCACTTCCAAGCCAGAGCACCCTGAGCGCCAGTGAGGGCAGGGACTGGGGTGGGGGGGCATTTTGAGGTCTCTTATGCGAGAGGTGACCAGCAGACCAAGTGATCTCATGCCAACACCAGCTCAGGCAGGGAAGGTGGTCACTCACTGCCTCTTCCCCAGCCACACCCTGCCCTCACCCGGCCGCCAGCCGTGGACACTCACTGGCCTGGTGAAGCCCCCTCCTTTGCGGCTCAGCAGTACTGTCGAGACCAGGGAGGGTGGCTGAGCCGATGCCACGGGAGCGGGGGGGCCACGACCTGCTTACAGCCTCGAGTCCCAGCCCAGCCAGCACTGAGCCCCATGCAAATGTCCACATCTGGCTTCCTAACCCACGTGGTCTCGGTGCCATGAGCCGTGGCACCCCAGAAACAGTCTGTCCCACCGGGATTCATTACCGCTTCAAAATCTCTTTGTCACCAGTAATTGCTCTGCTAGTCAGTGTATATATACAGGTGAAGTTAACTTTGGAGGTGTCCTCCTCACCTTCCAACTCCTGTGGCCCCCAAAACCTGGAAAGAGCAGACCCTACTGGCCAGGGTGCCCGCTGAGGGCAAGGCTGCTATGGTGGGGACAAGGCTTTGGGCTCCTCAAAACGTGTGGATGGGGAACAGGACAGAGGTGGGAGCCCCGAGCCCTCAACTGGAGGCCCTGGGCTTCAGGAGGTTTTCTAGGCCAGGTCCCCCCGATGCCCAGTGGAAGTGAAGCTGCTGCCCTGTGTGGGGCCTGGGCTGGTGATGGTGGTGATGATAAAGTGCCCGCTATGTGCTGGTGATGGTGGTGGTGATAAAGTGCCCACTATGTGCTGGTGATGGTGGTGATGATAAAGTGCCCACTATGTGCCAGGCTCTGCTTGAGTCACATCGTCTCTTTTGTCCTTCACCTGGGCCCCGGGAGGGGGACCATACAGATAGAGACCCCGGGACAGTGACTGTGGTCTGGGTCCCCGCCCAGGTCTGGCCAAGTCCGGAGCCCACTCTCCTCCTCACCAGGCACACCCCCTGCTGGGGCCAGCCCGTCCGAGCCGGATGGGACCTGGGCTGTCCCACCAGGGTGCTCGGGTGCTGGCAGGTGCGGGCTCCTGCGAGACAGAGGCCCCTCTCCCTTAGCCTCGGCCCCTGAGCCGCCCACCCTGTCACCCCGCTGTGCAGTGCTTGGGCCAATCTGAGGCTCGGTTCTGCCCTGCACGGGGCCTGGGCTGGTGATGGGCCTCTGCGGGCCTGCTGGCCAGCTCCGCGCTGAGGGGCAGTCCCCCGGGCTAGGCCTGACAGTCAGAGGTCTGAATGGTCACCCCCTGACCCCGTTCCCCACTGGGGCCCTCCAAGACACTAGCTGCTGCCAGGCTCTCAGGCCCCTCTGGCTGCTGCCTCCCCATGCAGCCCTGGTCCCTGCTCACATTCCTGGGCTCTGTGGGTGTCGGGCACAGACCCCCACTGTCTCAGCTCGGGGCAAGGCCACGATACATCCACACAGGACAGAGGAAGGGGACACCTGAGTGCCCGACCTCGGGGAAACGCACACCCTCGGACCCCCCCCTGCCCCCACCCCGCCCCAGAGATCGCGCTGCACAGACGTCACCAGTGAGCGGCAGAGGGGGGCTCCGCCCTGGAGGGCGTCCGCGGGAGGACAAGGCCCCTCAGGTCCGGGAACGACCAGAGAGGTGGTGAAAACCCAAAGTCACACAGCGAATCAGAGGCGGGAACGGCTGGACCTGGTCCGGAGGGGTTGTGACCACAGCCCGAACGTACAGGGAGCCCCCGAAGGCTGCAGCAAGAGCCGATGCGGCGTCCCCCCCTGAGCACCCTCTTCTGGGGCGACCGCACGAGTCACCTCCACGGCTGCCCGCAGTGCACGCCCGCCAGGGCCCGTCACCCTCGCATTCGAGAGATGAGACGCTGAGAACCCGGCAGAGGGAGGTGAGGTTGAAGCCGGAACCCCAGCTCTGAGACCTGGAACTGGGGTGCTGGGGTGTAGTCGGCCTCTCCCCAGCGTCCCTGCAGCTGTGGGGACGTCGTCGGCAGTGGCCAGCGGAGAGGGTCTCGGCTTCTTCTCCCTGCTGCACCCGCTTTTGTCCCCAAGTCACTGCCTGTCCCGGAGCTCTGGGCCTCCGGGCGTGCGGCTCTCAGCGGGGGGAAAGGCGCGTCACAGGCGGGAACAGCCCCGGCTCCGCTGGCGAGGTCAGTGCTGGAATTCCGCTGCCTGGGAGACGGGGTTCTCTCTTTATCTGTGTGGGACCAGGTCGGAAGGGCAGGTGGCCAGAGGGAGCACGAGAGCCACGGCCCAGGACCCAGTGCCCCAGCATCCCTGGCGCACCGGCCCCTGCAGGGGGCAGGCGGGCGGGCCAGGACAGCAGGGCTGGGGCCTAGAGGCTGCACCCCGCGAGGTGCCCCGGAGAAAGGCCAGGTCTGCCCCCGGTCGGTGACGACGTCCCTCGGGGGAGGCAAGGGCAGTGCCAAAACCCTTCCCTCTGGGGAGGACGCGAGGCCTTTCTGGCCAGTGCAGAATTCCTCCGTGCGTGTCAGGCTGGGACCTGCCCCCGCCCCTTCACTGCCCGCCTTCTTCCCGCGCGGCCTGGGCGCCTGCGCTGCTGGGCACTGCGGGCCGGAGTCGGGGAGCGCAGCCAGGCCGCGCCGTATGGGTCCCTCGGGGCCAGCGCGGGCCAGAGAGACGTCAAGGGCTTCCCCGGGGCTGATGGACGGAGTATTCATTGCGATAAATAATAAACAGCTTTGTCGTCCGGCTCCAGACGGCCCGAGCACGGATCGATGCGGTA
>PVIJ01020452.1:0-20891 GCA_004024925.1 Scalopus aquaticus | reverse complement strand
TAATTTTCTAAATTTGGATGACCAAGGTCGTTCGCCCGCTGAGAGGCATTGGGGTCCAGAGGAGGTCCCGTCCAAATCTTTTGTCCGTTGGAAAGACATTTTAACGGGCACATGGAAAGGCCCTGACCCGGTCCTGCGATGGCACCGAGGTTCTGTTTGTGTTTTTCCACAGGATGCTGAAGTTCCTGTTTGGGTGCCTACTAGGATGGTGCGCACTTGCCAGGACCATGGAAACTCCACTGATAAAGAATCACCGACAACTCTGGACCTTGGTGAAGGCATGGCCGACACCGCTGCCACCGCTGCTGCTGTAGCCCTCACCAACGCAGTCAACACGGCACACGCACTTAATAACCTTTCTGCTTCAGTAGCCACTGCATTGGAAATTCAAAATAACATTAATGGACATTTACACGCTGGTATCATGATGGTTAATCAAAGGGTGGACTTACTTCAGGAACAGATTGACATTTTAGAGCAACTGTCCAGTGTGGGTTGTATTGCTGGTTTTAAAGGGCTTTGTGTGACGCCCATTCCATACAATGGTTTGTCTAAGGCTGCAAATCTCTCGCGACAATTGGGTTTATATCTTAATGGTACTTGGTCTTTCAAATTCGCCAACCTTACGCGCGCGCTCTGGGCCGAAATACTTATTGTTAACAACACCAAAGTGGCTATTGCCACGATAGAGGACTGGCTGTCCTTTTTCCACTCCTCATTTTCCGTTCTCCGCCAATGGGCAGGGCTCGCTGCCCTAGCCGGTCTTCTCCTCATAGGCCTCCCCATCGCTATACGATGGATACATTCCTCCATACAAGGCCTCCGTCGCCAACAAATAGCCTTTCATCAGGCATTCCTCGCCCTTGAGGCTGGAACATCTCCCCATATCTGGTTATCTCTCAACGGCCAGTAGTCAATGACGGGTAAGTTCGGGTAGGGGTGCCACCAACCTAAGACAGGGGCCTGAGACCTGAGTTCTCTTGCTTATTTCCCCAATGACAGGTAAGGTGACATTCGGTATCTGACAACCTAAGCCAGGCATGGTCGTTCTTTTAATACATAAAACAGGGGGAGATGTGAGGCGCGGTAGGTCTGCCGCTAGATGGCGCCGGAGGAAAGAGGAGGTGGAACTTTGAGAGTGGGTAAACAGGATAGCCATAGCCCGTGATGTTCACGTGTACAGTGGCTTTGGAGCTCGTGCGTACGTGATCACTAAGACCATTGGTCGGGCCCAGTTTGACATTTACCCTGATTGGAGCAGCCCAATAGCACAGTATGAGAATTAGTGGAAACATTGTATATAAGGAGAACAATAAAGAGGTTGAGAGAGACCATTTTGAAGATTGCCTCCGAGTCGCGTCTTCTTCCTGCTGGACAGGGGACCGCGCGCGACAGTAGAGGAGAAAAGATAGGCCAACATTCCATGACATTGCCTTCAGTGATATCTTTCGGGATTCCACCCCAATGGCAAGGGGGAACAAAAGCAAAAATAAACAAGTTGAACTATATCAAACTAAAAAGCAAATGAAACTATCATTAAAGTGAAAAGATATCCTACTGAATGGGCAAAAATATTCATATATATTCAACAAGGTGCTAATATCCAAAATCTGCAAAGAACTCATATAACTCAATAAAAAATGGGCAGAATAGCTTAGTAGACACTTCTCAAAAGAAGACATGCAGATGTCCAGTAGGCACATGGATCAGGCAAATGCTCATCACTTATTGCCAGGGAAATGAAAACTAGAGCCACAGTAAGATACCACCTTACACCTGTGAAATGGCCCATATCAAAAAGAACAAAACAACAAATGTTGGCAAGGGTGTAGAGAAAAGGAAACCCTCTTCTGTTGGTCCATTTCTATGGAAAACAGTATGGAGTTTTCTCAAAATATTAAAAATAGAACTACCATATGATTCAATGATCCATATTCTAGATGTCTACCTGAATAATACAAAAACACAAATTCAAATGATACAATATTCATTATAGTACTATTTGCAATAGTCAAGCTACGGAAACAACCTTAGTACCCAAGAACAGATGAATGGATGAAGAAGACATACATAAACACAATGGGGGCCTCCCTGGTGGTGCAAAGGGTTAAGTCTCAGCACTATGAAGCTATCTGCAAGCTCAAGTTACATCCCTGGCCAGGGAGCTAACCCCCATGGTGCAGCAGACCTCTCCTGTCTGGCCTGCTGCTCCCCTCAGCAGTGTATTTCAGTCAATGTGCCTGTTCTGCTCCCCACTCTGTCTCTGGTGAATCCTCTCACTACCCCCCTCCCCACTTCTGGCCTACACCCCAGCTCTTGTATGCATAAATAAATAAAATAAATCTTTAAAAAAACAAAATAAGCACAATGGAGCACTACTTAACTATGAAAAGAGATGTAATCTTAACTATGAAAGAGATGTAATCTTGTAACTATATGGATGGAACTGGAGGTGATTATGCTAAGCGAAGTAAATAAGTAAAAAGATAAATACCAACTGTTTTATTCACACGTGGAATGTAAAAGCCAAAGCAAAGGAACAGACAAAACGAACTCTTAAAATGTGACTGTGGAACAGAAGTCACCAGAAAGGGAGGGAGGAGGTGGAAGCAAAGGGGGAGGGACTTCAGTAGACTATGGAGAAGAATTACTGGGCTTTGGTGGTGGGCATAGTGTGGTAACATACATCTCAAGAGTCATAAATCTATACCCATAAAACATATACAGTGTTGTAAACCAATGTTACTTTAATTAACATAATTAAAAAGTAATTATAACATACCCCTTTAACATTTTTTTAAATTTATTTTTGTTAATCATATCTTTTAACTTATGGAAGCATCACCATAGTCCCCTGTGCTCCCCTCTTCCCCCCTCTTGAGCCCTTCCCCTCCCCTCCTTCCCTGCTGAATGTCTCTTTTTATTTGGTTCCCCTATATTCCTGTTATAAAGGAAACCATTCGGTAATTTTCTCTTTCTTTCTGGCTTATTTTTTTTTAAGATTTATTTATTTATACGTACAAGCTGGGGTACAGGCCAGAGGCGTCGGGTGACGAGAGGGTTCACCAGAGACAAAGTGGGGAGCAGAACAAGCAGATCAGAAGTACACCGCTGAGGGGAGCAGCAGGCGAGGCAGGTCTGCCGCACCATGTGGGATTCTCCCTGGCTGGGCGTTGAACTCGCATAGGGCGCTGCCAACAGCTCCACAGGGCAGCGCTCAACCGCTGCGCCACCAGGGAGGCCCCCCTTTAACATTTTTAAACATAAGGAAGGATAGTGTTGAATAAAACAGATTTAATCATGGCGAATGATTGGATAATTCTGAGGGCCAGTTCTACAGAGTTACTTGCACTGTACTGTTACTATGGAAAGAGACAAATGGTTTACCATATCATGCAGGTGTTTAAAAATCTCAAGGGTTTTTCTTAAAACCAACTTTGTCAAACTCTAAACTCCATCCAAATGGCGGAGGGAGGGAATCTAATTTTAATGATTTCTGGACCTTCCCTAATCTCCAGGGTCTCAGAATCCGGAAGCTTTCTGTAGCCACAGGGTAGAAGGACTGAGCCTCTCCTCTGCTGTCTGTCATGTCACTGTGTACACCCTTACTTACTGCTCTTTGCTTCTGTTCTGTGCCTGGCAACAGAGTAAACTCTCTTCTCCCCTCTCTTTGAACTAAAATCCACCCACTGAAACAAATAGCATTTATTATTGCTATGAGCAGAAAGCTGCCTGGTGTGCCCTATTGCTCATATGAACCACCTTTCTGTGATCTTTGAAGTTATCATCTCTGAGGAAGCAGCTGATAAACAATAATTTTCCCTTTCCCTTACTCAGACAAGGGGAAGAAAAAGGAGATTAAATTCTTGTTCCTGTTCAGATACGACTAAATAGCTATATGAGATGTGTCTGTTTTTTCCTTAATAGAGACAGAACAGACTTGAAAATGTTATATAATCCAAAAGAGAGTTTCAAAATTTCTTTCTGCCTGCCACAATATTCTCTTCACTTAGCATTCATCCATCACTTTTACCATCATGCTTGAATTCATAATCTAATTAAGTTTGTGATCTAATCAACACACATTTGTTAGATTTCTTTTATGTGTATATAGCTCTGTGCTGAGTACTCTCTTTTTTTCTACAATTTTAATTGAGTAATATCAGGAAAGACCTTCATTCAGATGCCTCTTGGTATGGAAGAGCCTAGGATATTCCAAATGCTATGTTTTTTAAAAATTGATTTATTTGTATATATTTTACATCATTGTTCATTTTTGTACAACATTTGTTTTCTCCTCTCAGGTGTGTTCCCCGTAAAATTCCCACCACCAAGTCACCCGTGCAGCATCACCATAGTCCCTTGTGCTCTTCCCTCTCCTGTTTTGATCCCTCTTCCTCCCCTTCCCCTGCAGAATGTCTGTGATTTATAGTTGCCATTTAATTTTGGTTTTCTACTTACTTTTTTCCTGATCCCTTATTTGATTCACTTTTTAAAAATGCTTTATTTTATGAAAAGACCAAATGAGATAATTTGGATCACAAATTAATGCTTTGGGAGTCTGAACTAGCTTGAGTTTCCAGCCTTCTTCCTGCCCCAAACTTGATTGAACTTAACCAAATAATTGCAGAATATCTTCTCAGTACTGTGTTGACACATCCTGAAGAAAACATCATCATCTTTATCAGTGGTCTTCTCTTTTAAACAGAGATTTTAAATAAAGAAACATGGCTTTATTTAAATATATAATTTCTTTTAACAATCAAGAACTCTATTCTTAGTGAAGATACTATGTGTGTTCACCTGTGAGGATGGCACACGTTAAAAATATAGGCAATAACAAATGCTGGAAAGGATGTGGAGAAAAAGGAGCTCTTCTACACTGCTGGTGGGAATGTGAACTGGTCCAACCACTATGGAAAGCTGTATGGCGATTCCTCAAACTGCTCAACATGGAGCTTCCATTCGACCCAGCAATACCACTTTTTGGAATCTACCCAAAGGACACAAAAACACTAATCCAAAAGGATACATGCACCCGTATGTTCATTGCGGCACTGTTCACAATAGCAAAGGTATGGAAGCAACCCAGATGTCCAAAAATAGATGATTGGATCAAGAAGATGTGGTACATATACACAATGGAATACTATTCAGCATTGAAAGAAGAGAAACACATGCAATTTGCAGCAACATGGATGGAATTAGAGGGGATCATACTCAGCGAAACAAGCCAGAAAGAAAGAGAAAAATATTGAATAGTTTCACTTATAACAGGACTATAAGGACACCAAATAGGAGAGAGACACTTGGGGGGTAGAGGGGAGGGGGAGGATAAAGGCACAAAATGGAGTAGAAAAGGACACAAGGGACCACAGAGATGGATCACGGGTGAATTGGTGGTGGGTTACCCAAGGGGAATACAAAATGTAAAAGATATAAATAACAATAAAAATATATATATTAAAAAAAAAGATACTATGTGTGTTACCTTTAGTCCATTGCTCCTTTGAGAAACTGTGATAGACTCTGGGTCCTTTGGTGGTGGAAAGTCTATGATGCCCACACTTGAGAGGAGAAATCCTATACTGTCAAAAAATTAACAAGGAAGTAAGAAATAGGTACTTCATTAAAAAAATAAATATAGGGCCTCCCTGGTGGCGCAGCGGTTAGGCGCTGGAGCTGTTGGCAGCAGCGATGCGAGTTCGATGCCCAGCCGGGGAGAATCCCACATGGTGCGGCAGACCTCTCCTGCCTTGCCCGCTGCTCCCCTCAGCAGTGTATTTCCATCCATCTGCCTGTTCTGCTCCCCACTCTGTCTCTGGTGAACCCTCTCGCCGCCCCACAACTCTGGCCTGTACCCCAGCTGTATGTATAAATAAAAAAAAAGAAAAAAAGAAAAAGTGTGTTTTTAGTATCAGGTTCAATGCTGGGCTTTGCTGTAAGGGTGAACACCATCTAAGGATGATGACTGCTATAATCTCATTAACAATTTAATACTTCAGTGTTATTCAGTGCTTTATGTCAAAGTCCTGGAGTTTTAAGGAAGATCAATGAAATGAAATTCCAGGGTATTCATTCACTCATTTAACGACTGACATTTTATCAAACTTATATCTCTCATATTAAAAACAATGACAATACCTGCCCTTGACTCCGCTTCTTCTTCCAGTTACCACCTTCTCTCTCTTTCTCTTCATAGCTAACATTTTCAAGAGTTTGATGTACTCACTACCTCTCCATTCCATCCACTCACCTCTAATATGACTTTCACCTCTATATATCAAAACAATGCTAATGCTTGATTTTACCTAGTTTTCCCTTCTTGAGATACCTTCTCTTGTTTCCATACTCTCCTGGTTTTACCCCTACCTCCAAGGTATGCTTTGAATATATTCCAAATTATGTCTGTTACATGTTAAAACTTCTCAAAGCTTTAGTTCTAGGCCACCTGTTTCTCTCATTTTCTAATCTTCACTGAGTTGATCTTATCCATGTATATACCAACAGCTCCCATATGTGCATTTCCTTCTCAGGCTTCCTATCTGAGCTCTAGACCTGGGTACCCACATCTGTGTTCTCCAGTCCCATTTGGAAGTTTCTTCAAATTGAACATATCCCCAGTGGTAAGTCATGATCTTTGTCTCTTTATGGCAGTGCTTGATAGTGAAGGGGCTATAATCTACTCAGCTCCATAATCCTGAGGCTTAAGGGACTGGTCTTGAAACTCTTCTTTTCTTAGCTCTCCCTCCCACAGTATCCAGTACAATGCCAATATCTCTACTTTTGTGCTACATACTAATATGCTAGTTCAATGAAGGTAGGAACTATATTAGTTTTACCATTTAATCTGCAAAGCCTAGTGTAGTACCTGGCACATAGTAGGCACTCAATAAAAGTTTGTTGAATGAATGAACAAAGGAATGAACAAATGAAGCTTATACTGAGTTACTCAAGATCAGGATGACAAGACTGACACCATAGCCATATATTCTCATTTCCAGTCCAAATTGCTAGCCTTCTCAACAAAGAACTTGTCATGAATTGTCTGAATTACTGGAATTACACAACTCACTAAGTCCAATTTCTTGACCCTACCATTTTCTCCAGATAGCATTTATTTATCCCATTGTTGAATGGGATGCTGTAGGTATAGTAATTTTTCTTTTTTCCATGAAACATGTTATCTTATTGCTCTATTTTGAAGGAATATTATAATAAACCATGCCACTATTTAAAATTTATAAAGTTTCCTAAGATTCTCAGAAGACATAAGGTATAGGTCAAAAAGAGCAATCAAATTTCCTGTTCAAAAAATGCTGCTAATACTTCCAAAAGAGCATTCTATTAGGTGGGAGAATCATTATCGCATCCCCAGCTACTGTGTATATACTTTTTCTTAAAAGTGAAAAGGGAGAAAGCCACTTTGTGGTATGGAAGTGTCTTGTATAAATAAAATCCCCACAAAATATTCAGTGGTTGAGAGGCTGCTGTATTTATAAGACAAATAGGTTCACTGTTACCCCTGAAGAAGCCTGAAGATGTGACTCTCAGGGCCTTTGTGCCATGGATGAAAATGGAATCATTATTTTTGAACTTCCCCTGCTCACGTCAATGACTCCCACCTGCAGACAATCTACTGACTATAAGCCAAGAATCGCCTTGCAGATTGTAAGCAGGGTAACCAACCAGAGTCAGCCAAGACCAAACTCCTGGTAAGCTTTACTGATCCTTTTATGTATTTCATTTCCATTTCAGATCATGGAATAGGAGAAAGTCTCTATTTAGACTGCTGCAGTGTGTCTGTCTCAGATATGTGTGTAAGGTGCCTATCTTAGAGTGAAGTATCTGAGGTCATTTCCCCTTTTTGGAAGGGGGCTTATCATGCATAAATAATTTAAGGGCTTTTCTTTTTAATGATTGCTCTTTCTTTGGAGATAGCAATGAAAATTTTCAAAGGTTGAAAAAAGCATTTTTACAATTCTAGGTTGTATTCATAATTGTTTTGCTCTTCACTGTATAATGTTCTCATCAGGGACTGCTTTAAGCTAATCAATTGGATTTTGGAGGCTTCATTTGCAAGTGAACCTGGAAAAAGAGGGCTACACAATGCAGGCCAACTGATAAGCTATTTTTTTCTTCCTTCAACAACATTTCATCTTGCTCTTTTTACTTTTGCCCTTCTTTCCTTTCTCTCTTTTTGACCATCGATGGATATTTCCCCGATCCATCCTTTTACCAAGCTTCATTCCATCATGCCCAAAGCGTTCCTGCTGCTGTGTGTTGCCCTGGTGCTTCTTGGGCCTGTGCATGGAGCCACACTGAGAAACAAAGAGAAGTGGAAGCCACTCAACAACCCCAGAAACCGAGATTTGGTAAGATATGTACCGCTGCAGTGGGAAATTGGCACCTCTCTGGATTGACACACACTGCACTCTGCTGGAGAGATTACAAAGGGCTGAGACAATTCTCTATCAGAACCTGATGAGGGTTTTGCTATCCTAGTGACTGGTGTCCTCTTGTTCCTATGACCAGCTGACATTGGTTTCTGTAAGAAGAATCAAATTTATCTTTAGAAATGTGCTTATAAACACATAGCACATCACCCTTATAAATGATCTTATCTACACTTTCACTTTAGAGCCCTTATTCTAATACATGTACAAAATCAATAAATGCTTTTTGTGCAGCTTAGATTAAGCTGGTAATAAAACAGATTCCCAACCAACCAACACTTGCAAAATATACTTGCAAAAACTGAAAGTGGACCTGAATTCTTATTAATGTATTAGGCAGTATTTTCAACATTAAGTTATCTAAGAAATCAAATTCAAAATATCAGTAAAAATTCTCTCTTAAATATGTGCCAATTAGAAGAAACATGCTATGTCAAAGCATAGCTTTCCTAAGGAAAAAGATATGAAATATAACAATGTAGGATTAAGACAATTTGGTAACACTTTTCACAGCTTTTATGTATTCATTTCCTAGAGATAAGCTGAAAAAATAATGTCTGAAAGGAAGACATTGCAGAAAGTGATGGCTGAGAGCGGAGGCCCAAGCGCAGATCATGTGGAGTTCGATTTAACCTTGACTCTGGTTCTCAGAGATGGTTTTCAGTGAACCTTGGAAACTGGTCCTGTGCAATAATTGATGATCCTCTTTTGATTTCCACCAACAATGGTGAATTACCTTCAACAAGGCAGGGTGTAGGAGAGTGAAGAGGGAAGGGAGAAGTGAGAAATAGCCAGAGCTTATACTTCTATTTCTGGATTTTCTACCTCCTGTCTTCTACATTAGTCTTTTAGTCAGTTCAAGGGGGGAAATACTCATTGTTGATTATTTTGATGTTTATATATGTCATTGAACATTTTTTTCTCTTTTCAGTTTTTGAGAACCCTTCAGGCATATTTTAAGGGAAGAGGTCTTGATCTTGGCAGGTTTCCAAGTACTTTCTCCATGAATGAGAATGCCAGACCTCTTTCTTTCCAGTCAGAACTTATTGCTTCTGCATTTGCAGATTATGAAGAACAGAAAAATTCCTTTCCCAATTACCTCAAAGGCTAAATCTTCCTTCTGCACACAGGTAAAAAAATGTTCTCTTTATTCCCAGGATTCATTAAAGCATATAACTCACTCATAAGGAGATTTGAAAGAATTTATTTGAAAAATGATTTTATTTTCTTATGGACATAAATACTCTGTTAAGGTGATTCTCATCAATAATAAAATTTGGATGTGGTTCAAATATTTTATTGTCTGGTTATAAAGAAGATGACATGATTTTTTAGCATAGTTTTTACATTATTAATATAGGATTGTCACTTTTAATAGGATTATTAAATATAGGAAACACCATTTACAGATACCTTTTTCAAACTAGGCCATATGCTAACTTATGTGGAAAATCACGTAGAAAGAAATATATTGACTTGTGCAGTTGAATTGAAAGGAGAATAAAAGTTAAAAGAGCAATTCATTTTGGGAGAAACTAGTAAACATGTGTTTGAGTTTGAATTTCTTCATCTAGAGGAAAAAGGTAAGATATTAATAAAAATGGCATTTTCTCATAGGAAAAAGTTAGAAATTTATCTTTAATATTTGTATGTTATTATTCTTCAGCATTCCTATCAAAAAATGTCTACCATTTAGAAAAGAACAGGAATGGAGTATTCAAGAAAATGCATTATTAATATTATCTAACAGATTTTTGTTCAACTGAATAGTAAAAGGAACTGAATCATAAATAAATTCTCCTATTTTTCCACAAGCATAGGGATGACCCTGGGAGGAAGCATTACCATCATTGCACATCATTGTGCTTGTGAAAAGATTCTGATTATTCTTTTAAATGTGGTAATTTTTAAAAAAATGATTGTTATTCCAAACAGAAGATGAAATTTACCAAGTAGCATGTGCACTTAAAAACTGTCCTAAAATGAGAAAATAAAATAGAATTTAAAAATATGTTAACAAAAGAGTTTCCTTAACTGTTTTTACACTTAGAACCTAGGCTATCAGAAACTAAAATAGGAAATAGTTATTAGTACTGCAATACCTAGTTTAGCATGAGCCAGGATGGCATTACAAGTTGCTTGTAAGCTTTAGTTTCATCTATGAAATGCAGATACTAATCTCTGACTCGTTGAATGTATCAGAGAAATATCTGAGAATACATAGTTTTGTGTGAGCATAGAATGAGGTAATGGTTAATGGTAGAAAACTGAGAAAGTACCCAGTTGATAGTATTGTAATATAATGAGAATTATTCAACTTTATGAAAGAAATGAAACTTCTGATTTGGAGAATATTTCATAATTACAAGCTCTCCTGTCCTGGGTTAGAAAATGAAGACACAAGAGTTTGGCTGAAATATATTGATCTTTGGGTCTTTATCTTGCTTGTATTATCTTCATTTTCTGTTTAATCATAGTATTTGCTTGTTCTTTCAGGTATCTGGCTATTTTAAAACAACAGATGAAGCTTCTCATTAGAAAAATTCAATCATGATGTTGGCTAACCTTTTCTCCCTCCACCTTTGTCAATTTGTAATGCTTTTATTCTTCATTTCCAGATTTACATATAAATGGCTTTATTTTGGAACATATGTGATTTATGTGCATCTTTTTGGAGCACTTTTTCTACTCTATAACCATAAATACTGACCTAGAGTACTGCATATACTTGTAAGAGCTACAAAAACACCACACCATCAAAGGAGATGATGGTTTTCTCAATTATATGTTTCCTTTAAGTTCATTTTAAAACTTGTTTATGTTGTTATCAATCATAATTTTTATTCTAAAGATTGCTCTTTTTTACTGTAATTCATTATACACAATAGGGATGTATTCCCATTTTCAGCATATGTTACTGGAAAGACTTCACAGCCTTAGTTTAATAAGAAGGGAGAGTAAGTGATAAATATCCACAATGAAGTGGAAAGCAAAGAAACGTGGCATCCTAGCAGTCACAAAGGTCTCTGGGAGATGTTCTTTGCTACTAGTCATAGGTGGACATTGTGGTGTACCTAAGTATCCTCCCTGCAACCCCCTCAAGAAAGGAAAGTAGAAACAAGTGAATTTCCCCTCTTTTATAACAAACCCTCCCTCTTACCCCCAACTTTAGCTCTGGCTGAATTATTCTGATTTTCATATTCTCTTTTGGAATAGCCACTTTTCCTGTGTCTTTCTGGAGAGCTGCATCACTTCTCTGTGATTCTTGCCAAAGGAACGTTGCGGTAGAATGAAAACATTGGTGTTTTTGTATCATTAGTCTGTACATTCCGAACTAGTTTCCTGTGAATAATTGACACTGAATATCAAAAATAAAATACATGACGACAGATTCTGCATCTGGTTTAATGTGTTCTGTTGTAATTAGTTCTATGTGTGTGTTTTCTCTGGAGGGCTGTTAGGTCTTGTGAGCAGAGATAACATCTATGTCGTTTTATTTCTCTAGCACCTAGCACAATGCCTAGCAAGTGTTCAATAAGTACTTGTTGAATTGAAGTAAATGTGTACCATTCTGCTATTATTCATACAGTAATGGAAGCTGTTTCTAATGTCAAGATTTTTCTTTACCATTTAAAAGATTAAATTAATCATTGATGAGCTATTCCTCATAAAATATAGCCCACACTGAAAAGTGGTAGTGTAGGGAGTGTTTTACTAATGTCCATTTCCCCTCAAGTGCCAGTGACTGCTTCCCCTTTCCCTTTCATCACCCCTGCTCTGAGTATGAACACCGCCACAACAGGACTAGTTTTAAATCCAATTTAATTGGAATTTATTTCATAAAATTTTTGTACACAAATCATCAGGTTACTGTGAGGGTTCACAGATTCATCAGGTAGTGCTGTTCTCAAGATGGTTACAGCTGGGGTGTCTAGAGTAGGATAGGCAGAGAAATATAATCCAAGGTAAAGAATAAACCAGAGAGTTGTTGGAGGTGAAAAGCAGTTCCACCCAAGAAAAGCAGTATATCATATAATTTCAAGCATGAGATTTGGAATCAGAAAGACCAGGGTTTAAACCCTGACTCTACAACATTAGTCCCCTTTCTCCATGCTTTTTCATTTGCAGGTTTCAGGTACCTACAGTGAATGGTGGACCAAAAATATTATTACAATAAGATATTTTGAGAGATCATATTAACATAAGTTTTGCTGTAGTATATTATAATTGTTCTGTTTTATTGTTTGTTATTGTTAACCTCTTAGTGTTCCTAACTTAAAAACTTGATCACAGAAAAAACATAGTGTATAGAGGGTTGGGTATCATCTGCCCTTTCAGGTATCCAGTGGGGGTCTTCGAAGGTGTGCCCTGCAGACAAAGGGAGGGTGTCTACTATACTTACTAGATATTGGCATTTGGAATAACGTCCACTTTGTCTCAACATCCATAAGGATTGTTGAGAAATGTATATAATATGCACAATACAAAGCTGTAGTAAACTGGCAACGGTCTATGCTAATCATATCGACCATTTGATTCTAAGCTTGTTAAGAAAGGAAAACTTGGGTGGGAAACTTATTTACAGACTCAGAAGGAGCCTGAGGAAAGTGAGTGTGAGATTAGTGCAAGAAGGGAAAATTGATAGTGCCATTAACTGGAAGGGATGAGATTCAGAGCTAAATTAGGGGAGGACTCCAGCTTTCGATAACAGGGAAGAAGTGAAAATTAAAACAAGTACATGGCAGAGCCAATGGTTAGATAAAAAAAAACAACACTAGAATAAATAGCAAATTCAATTTCTAGAGAAAAAAAGATTCAGAAAAGTAAGCGGATTGGGTTAAATGATCTAATTAACGGAAAATTCTTCAAAGCACATCTTTTTCAAATCCTTTATAAGCAAAAGACCTGAGTCGGTGCCAGAATTCCCCACCCTTTGCAGGGTGTCGCCGGCGTCGGGAGTAGGAGTAGTGGGCAGTGGGTCGCGGGGCGGGGGTGGGGCTGGGGGGCTGGTGGGGAAAGAGGCCAGGCCAAGCGCGCCCGCGGAACCTAAGTGTGGCAGCTGCGGAGCAGGCCGAGCCGATTTCCCAAGGACGCTGAGTCGCGTCTAGGAGGAATTGTATTTCCGCTTCTGTGTTCTGCTTCTTGGAGCTGACTGGCCTGAACACGCAGACATGTCGGGGTTCAGCCCGGAGCTCATCGACTACCTGGAAGGGAGAATCTCCTTTGAGGAATTCGAAAGGAGGAGAGAAGAGAGAAAGGCTCACGAGAAGAAAGTGAGGAAATGCTAGATCAGGATGTACCTCCTTGTCTTGTTTCCCTAATGCATTTAGACAGGTGGGAGGGACCCAAATGACCCCTTTCGCTGTTTTGGGGCGGGCGGGGAACTCCCAGCAGTTTCGCCCCGTTCTCACCAAAACTCCGGTGTTCATTCTTCATCCCTGTGCTTAACTCTTTTTGAAAACATTACCCTCACCAAAAGAGGCGTTTGCCCGGGGGCAACCTTTTGCTTTTGCCAACCAGTAAAATTTAAGAATATTTTTAATGTTGGCTGGTTAAATTAATAGTGGGAGTAGAGTTTGAAATTCAAGTATCTAGTGGCTAGTCCTAGCTTTTCCATTAAGTTCTTTTGTGACCTTGGGTGGGCAACTCTCCTCTCTTCTGCGTTTGTCTCTTTCTAAACAGAGATCTGAGCTCCGGTTTTTGAGAAGTCTCCCATTGATGTGAGTGATACAGCTTTCTTGTCTGATGACAAGACATTCACTCAGACATTTTTTCAAACTTTTGAAGAAATACGTAACACAACCTCTTATTTGAAGTTAGAGGGGAAAAAAAAGTAATTCCACTTTTTGAAATAAGCTAGATTCTTTCCTAATTCATGTGGCTAATAGTGCCCAATCTTCTTTCTTTGAAAAGGTTTGGATACAATGTGTATATTAATGAAATCACCAAGTTTTGTTTCTAATGATTTTTTTTTTTACAAATGACTGACTGAAAGATGAGACCTAGACCCTCCGAAATGCTTTGACAATAATCAAATTTAGATTCCACCTACCGTATAGGTGTGCAGAGCTCAAATTTTACAGAAATAAAAAATGATGCAAATGCCCCATTCCCAACTGGAGAGTGCTATATCTGCTTTAGTTTTAGGAGTCATTAATTAATATTCAATCGCAGAGTCTTCAAGAAAAAGCAAAGTTGGCAGCTGAAGAAAATCCAAATGACTCTGAAGTTCCATCATCATCAGGAATTGACTCTACCAAATCCCAGGATAAAGATGGCAATGACGGTATGTTAGGATCATTTGCAACCTGCATTCGATATTAAGAATACCTAATAATTGAATGAAACATTATTTTTTTCCATCACAGTGGCATTCTGTTGTTTATTACCTGGTGTATCAGGAGCATGATGCTTGGTGCATCATGCTCAATAAATTTCTTGAATTAACGAATGTGGGGATAGTTTTGGAGATTTTTGTAGGAAAGTTTCAAATTAATGGTCTATTTTGGGGGGAGCTTTTTTAGTGTCATTTTAAAAAACTGAATTCTTAGTTGTTTACTAATTCCAGACTATACTCCCTCAAATTGAATAGAAATTATTTTTCTATGTTAAGTGGCTTCTGAACCACTCCTTTAGTTTTAAAGGATAAGATAGAAATGTTCGAGTGGAAGGCCAGTTGGCTACCCAGAGGGAACTTCACACACATCTTATGTATGTGTAAGTTCATTCACATCTTAGGTAAGCTCATTCATTCCAGGATCTAGTCCTTCTCTCTGCATATCCAGATAGGGCATTTAATTAGTGCACCAGTGCTTAAACTTACCAGATCCTAATTGATGCATTCATATGCAAATTTATTAATTTCTGGTAATTGTATACCTTTTTAATGATCAGAATACTGATAATTGTTCATGGTATCCACTTACTGCTGTCATGTGACCAGGATGTTAAACTATCAGTTAGAATGAAGCTTGGTGTATAAGATTTGACTGAGGATTAAACTCTCTTGTTCTAAGGGATAGAAATAGAAGCTGTTTAATTTTAAGTTAATAATCTTTTGCACAGAGAACATATTTATTCATAGGGTGAACAGAAAATAAACAGATTTTATTAATACCTCCTTGGGCGAAGTGGGAAAGAGGGTGAAGAGAAAAATGGGGTTACAGTTTCTTACTTTGCCAGGCAGTTTGGGCTGAAATGGGGGCAAAAGTTCTAATAACCTGTAGGTTCTTCCTTATCTGCTCAGATGAGAAGCTTTTCATCCTAAGATCTTTGAGATGCAACTGTAGTAGCAAGCATCACTTACTTGCCAGTACTGTTGCCTAATCTGCCCCTAAGAGGTGAACATCAGGACCTTCCTAAAAAAAAAAAGTGTGGGATGGTGGGGGGCAATTGAATTGAGTTGAGCTCATTATGAGCTAAAATAAATGGCTTTGAGACAGATTTCTTTTTGTTTTGTTTTTGGGTGTGTTCATTTGTCTGCATTTTACTTACAAGGTTGATGTTGCTGGGGTAGAAGTTTATATCCCCAAAAAATACATATTTTTCTTCTGATTACTTGAATGTTCTAAAGCTTCTTTATTTTTTCAATCTCATGGTGTCTTTCTTCAGGAGAAACTTCAGATGGGGTCAGTAAGTCAGTTCACAAGGTCTTTGCTTCCATGCTTGGAGAGAATGAAGATGATGAAGAAGAAGAGGAGGAAGAAGAGGAGGAGGAGGAAGAAACACCTGAGCAACCCACTGCAGGCGATGTGTTTGTATTAGAGATGGTTCTCAATCGTGAAACCAAGAAAATGATGAAAGTAAATTATTTCTTATTTTGGTGTTCATAGACAGAATGTTAAAAAATAACATAGTAACTGAAAAAAGAAATCTTTAATTATATTCAGAAAAGAATTCAAACTATATGAAAGGAAACATAAGAAAACTATTGTTACTGATTTCTAACCTTTCATTTTAGAGATTTATTAACTGTAACCCTTAATCATTACATGTGTCAAAATGTACTATAGTTTTGTACTATAGTATGACATTTTTAAACTAAATTCATTCTGGGTCTTTGGTAGGTCATATCATAATATTCCTCCTGGCATAGAAGTCCATTTTACAGCATCCAGTTCTCCATTTATTGTTTTCTGAATTAGTAATTTAGTAATTTCTTACTACCTTGGATATGGCTTTCTCTATATATTTTACTGTTTTACCATGCTTCAAACTTCCTACTGTAGGAAGTTTTTTTTTCTTCCCCCGAGATGCTCTGTTTTGGAGAGTATCATAGAATATTTTCTTTTTCTCCTGTAATTGAATATTAGACTTTCTTGAGATATAAACTTCAATGTTAATGAGCAGTTAGAATTGCAGCCATTTAGTTTAGTTCTAAATTTATAAAATAGAAAAGTTTTTAAGGAAAATTTCAGGTCTCTATTTATTAATATGGTAAGAATTAAAATTTAAGACATTACTGTATTTTAATTAAACTATCATTTTTGTTCTGTACAGGAGAAAAGGCCTCGGAGTAAACTTCCCAGAGCTCTCAGAGGCCTCATGGGTGAAGCCAACATTCGCTTTGCTCGAGGAGAACATGAAGAGGCAATATTGATGTGCATGGAAATCATAAGACAAGGTATTTTCTGTGGATTATTGATAATATTTAATAGTCTGACTTTTCAGACAAGTGGAGGCTCATTTCATTATATCTTTTGGGCTTTCAGGGGTGATTATGATAATAATGATTGCCACTTTTCATATTAAACAGGAGTTATTACAAGGAAAAAATTACAGAGTATGATTCAATGAAATATTAATATTTATTGAACTCTTACACACTTATTTTTTGTTTTTTTAATGTTTTAAGGGTTTTAGACTTGTAGTGTTAGGTTTTTTTAAATATATCAAACACATATTGTTAGAACTACTTGCAGAATGTTCTTTTTTTCCTTCCATTTTACAAATCAGGCAATGCTAGATTATTTTAATCTACCTTTTGGTGAAAGACACATGTATGCTAGACATCTTCCATTAAACTACAGATCTTGGGCAGAATGATGGATATCTCAGAATTAACTTTTTGACTAAACACTTACATTTCCTATTTTGCTTTCTTAATGCATTACTGAGTGATGATGCCCTGGGTAGTTGGAATAGTGTGAACTTTTTATTTATGTTTTCAATATTTTGGCATTTCCTTTCATTTAGACTAGGGTAATTTTAGAAGTCTTTTTGTAAATTTCCTGGATTAGTCACTAGGATAATTTGAGGTTATTGCTTTTTCATTTGCACCCCATCAGAAATAAGATTAACCAGGCTTTTCCCTTTCCTTCAGGATATTTGGATTGGTTCCTGCTTCCCAGGATTTGTTTTTCCAATTTATAAAAATTATTTATTTTTGACAATTACCTTTGATTTTAGCCTATCATAATCTTACAACCCCATTTTGGAAACATTATTTCAGAAATGCATATTAACCATTCACTTCAATATTCTGGGTTTAGGTGTTGGCTTACGTGTCCTTTATCTGTTCATTCTGTACTCCTGGGTGTAGGAGCCAGCTGAGTTGTGAAGATTCAACCTCATGGTGTGTCTGAAGCTCATTGAGATGAACTTGCTGAGTTACTGAGCCATGTTTAGCCTTAGTAATGGGTCTTCTTACAAGTGGGCACTTGATAGAAAGTGAGGATTTTTCATGAAGTTATACTTTGTTTAGAGAAAAGAATGCATTAAAAATGTCAAAAAATATGTGAAGCTAAAGTAAAGCAAATTTAAATTTAGAATTTCTTCTGAATTCAGTTATGCACTTTATATAATTCCACTAGAGTTATTTACAGAGTTTAAGTTTGAGCCATGTGATTGATATCAGCTTGAGCCTCTTCCCTCAGTCAATGGAATTTGTTTTCTAATTTGTTTTAGCTCCTCTGGCTAATGAGCCATTCTCTACTCTTGCTGTGATATATGAGGACCAAGGCGACATGGAGAAATCACTGCAGTTCGATTTGATTAGTGCACATTTAAATCCCAGTGATACTGATAAATGGGTTAGATTGGCAGAAACATCTCTGGAACAAGACAATATTAAGCAGGCTATTTTTTGCTACACGAAAGGTAATTAAAATATTTTTCTCATTTTGTTTGATAAAATGTTACACAGTGTGGTTTTTTGATAATTGTAATTGCTGGAGTAATATGAACTGAAATATATTTATTCCTCTTACTCTGTTATACTTGAGGTAAGTATTGGTCTCTCTGTTTTCATGTTTATCAGCAACTTTATTTATATTTTGAGCTTAAGCAGCATACAGGTTGGTAAAAGAACAGGATCTTTAGTTTCCTACCAAGATTAGAGTTGGTTATAAGATTTTCCTTAAAGGTTACAGTCAGATTAGAGTGACCAAGTGAAGGATAATATGGAGATTCAGAATATGTCATGTCTAGGATCAAACCTAGTTGAGAATTGCTGTGAAGGTAGGTTTATTTCCGAATAACCTGTTTGGTTCTGCTGGATAATTAATTTGGAATGTGTATTAAATTTTTTGAAAAGAAGATGGGTCACACTCAACTACTTGAGACCCTTTTTGTGATAAAACCTTTTATATTCCTTTTTTTTCCTTTTTAGCTCTTAAATATGAACCCACTAATGTCCGTTATTTGTGGGTACGATCAAGCCTTTATGAACAGATGGGAGATCATAAAATGGCAATGGATGGCTACAGGCGTATTTTGAACCTTTTGTCTCCATCTGATGAACGTTTTATGCAGTTGGCTAGAGATATGGCAAAGTAAGTTTGGTGTAAAGTATAGATGCCCTTATTAGTTATTTTAGAAATTAAAGCATATGTATTTGAAGTAGAATATACTTTTTACTAAGGCTCAAGGATTTTTTTTCCCTGTGTTTGTATATTTGTTTAGATACAGAGACTTTTTTTCATTAACTTTCTGTTTCCAATTCAACTGTGTGATTGCTTAGAAAAATTTATATATATGATTACTTTTCAAGTGCTCAGGAGGTTAAAAATGGGGCATGTTCTGAGAGGATGATTGAATTCCCAGATTCCCATAACTCAGTTGACGTTACGTACATTTGCAGTAATAGTATTTTAATTTTATTTATTGCATATGTGCTAATGAAATATTCATGATCTGGGATTTGCTATAATCATTTTATCTTGAGCCAGTACTAGAAAAATATTTTAAGACAAAAATTCTTAATAGCTGCTGCATGCTAAATCATGCCCTACTGCAAATTCTTTTCTGATATACTTGTTTACAGCGAAACAAAACAGGAAATATTTTAGCTAAGTAGTCGCTTGATGTGTTCTTTATTCTAGGGTTATCTACTATATAGTTTTCAGCCTAAGAATAACATTTTTTTGAAAGATTTATTATTGAGTAGAAGAACTGGGGTGTAGTCCAGAGATTCTGGGGAGTGAGAGGATTCACCAGAGACAGAGTGGGGAGCAGAACAGGTGGACTTACTAAAATACACTGCTGTGGGGAGCAGCAGGCAAGACAGGAGAGGTCTGCTGCACCTTTTGTGGGTTAACTCCCTGCCTGGAGATTGAACTCAGGCCATCAATGTGGGCTGTTGTGGTGATAGTGCTCAGACTTAACCCCTGGGCCACGAGGGAGGCCCAGAATAACCTTCTTGATCTAGGTGTCTTAGGGTTAACCCTATTAATTCCATGGTCATTGTCATGAAGATGCTCAGTTGTGAAATCACCCCCTTCCCTGCTAAGAATGGATTTTACGGGAATACTGGAAGGATTTTTAGGAAATTTGTTGATGCATGGAAACCCTAAGTTGATCCCTGATATAGGTGATTGAACATTGAGGATCTTCCCAAGTTATCTTCTGTTAGTCAGATCTCTAGCTGTCATAGTGATTCTACTTTGCAAACTATTAGATGGGCTCTGAGAGTAAATTTGTTTCCATTTGTATCAATGGTAATATTTTCTGTAACTGTAACTTTGATTAGGCTTTCTCTCAGACCCTACTTTCCCTCCAGAAATATTTATTGAATATAAATTATGTACTAGGCATTGTTAAAAGGTACCAGAGTTCAAAATTTGCTGCCCTTGTGGATCTTTACATTCTAGTTGGAGACAAATAACAACTAAGTAAACAGTGCATCAAATGTTGATAAGGGATATGAAAACAAAGCAGGGAAGGGGAGATAGAAGGCTGAGGTATGGGGTATGGTATTAAAAATAGGGTGATTAAAAAGGACTTAATTCTGCAACCCAGATGTCCAAAAATAGATGATTGGATCCAGAAGATGTGGTACATATACACAGTGGAATACTATTCATCATGGAAAGAAGATAAACACATGCAATTTGCAGCGACATGGATGGAATTAGAGGGAATCATACTCAGTGAAATAAGCCAGAAAGAAAAAGAAAAATATCGAATGGTTTCACTTATAACAGAGATCGGAAGAGC
>PVIJ01020451.1:8436-21019 GCA_004024925.1 Scalopus aquaticus | reverse complement strand
ACCCAATCAAACTATCACAAATATGAGTATAGGATAAACATATTTTTCATGGTGAAAATCAAAATTTCCATGAACCCTTTTCAGGAAAGTACTGAAGAGTATACTCCACCAAAATGAAGGCACAAGCCAAGAAAGAGGAAAATGTAGGATCCACAAAAGGGGATCTAACACAGGAGCAAGAAAAAGAAATTCACACAGTGACCCTTTAGTCCTCCCACACGTCCATCCCACATCAAGCCTCGTTAGTTATTCAGCCTCCAGAACAGCAAGCAAGCCAGACCATAGCTGGTCTAGGTAGCACAGAAAGATTAGCACTCCAGGAAGAATGTTGCCAAGAAAAATACAAACCAAATTAATAAACAATATACTTTCAAGTATTCAATTATGTCAGAATATTTAGGGATGAATATTTGACAGATTCATAGAACACCAAATAAACCCAAAATAAGAGGTAGTTATTAATTTGGGGGGAAAAAAAGAGGAAATATAATTACAGTATATTATGTGACTCAGCTGTGAGTGATATTTACATAATCATAATGCTGTACCCACTACATGCTGTTTTGGTTAAAAGGAGGAATATAATTATGTTGGGGAATGGGTGGAGGCAAAAGAGTGGTGTGTGTGTATGTGTTTAGCAGAAATGAGGTCGAGGGTGGTGCAAAGGTGCAATTCCCATCCTTCAAACCTAGCGTGACTAAATCTGAAAAATTTATAAGTATGCTCTTTGGAAATAAGGTAACTATCAGGAATTGTTCAAGGTTCCCTCAGAGTGGGACTCAGAAGTGGGAAAAGGTAAAGAAGGGTGCTGCTGTTTTCATTATCAGCCTAGCTTTACCATTTGACATTTAAACTCATGCATATATGACTCTGACAATATTAATATAGACAATGGAAGAAATGTATTTCCCTGTGGCTGGACCACTGTGGTGCCCTTGTGTCTTTCAGCCCTGCTCCTGTATTTGATCCTGGAAAGTCACTGCCCTAAAGCACTGATCTCCCATCTCATTTTTCTCCTTGCACACCATCATGGTTTCCTCTTTTACTTCCCAAGCAAAGTCTCCTGGACCTTGAACATCACCAAAGTCTGATCAAAGCTTCCCTCTTCCAAGCTCATCTTTCATTATAGACCAGTCAGACTGATGATCTACATACTGGCCCCTAGATTGTGGACCCACCTCCAGATCTGTGCTCACGGTGCTTCTGTGTTCTCTACTCACACTGACTCTGATATTTAGCCTGGAGTAAAGATGTCACCACCCTGTGTATGAGGACTAACACGCCCTCACTTCCTGAAGCTGTTGGCCCCACCATTTTTCCTCAACCTCTATTGCAGTGCCACCATCCCAGCCCCGTGGCCTGCCTGTAGAATGAGTAACAGCAGAGTCCCGTGATCACCCACACTGCCATTTGCCATCAGCACCCACATTCCAGGGCCATCCATGCACAGGAGCTGACAGAGGGGGCACACGGCGGTGCACGGCATTATGCATCATGGGTGGTACACAGCTGCCTGAAGGACACATGCAGAGAGAAGAGGTCAGGAAGGGGCATGATGGTGGGGCAGCCCCCCACCTGATCTGTGCCCAGACTTGCTCCAGCCCCCACTACAGTTGCTCCAAACACCAGTAAGCACTACTTCCTCCCTTAGGGTCAGCTATCCACTTCCCTTGCTGGGGCCTAGGAAGAGTGATGACAGCAGAGGTATGAATCCAGACCTCAGCTCAGAGTCGAACCCTCCCACCTGTCCCCAACCTGAGAAGGGTGTCAGTCTGGCTCCTGAGAACCCTTCCTCTAGAACAGACTTAGAAACTCACTACTATAGGCCATTTGGTGAGTACTAACTCCCATTCATGTTGGCCTGAAACTGTCCTGAATTGTGGGCCACATTCTGGCTCTGCAATAACAATCTGACTTTCTTCTTTTCTGCTACAGGGCTTCCAAAAAAACAACTAATAGCTCAGTTTTCCCATCCAAGAAAAGGGTATTGCAGTCCCTGCACTGCTTCCACATAGAACTGCCAGGGAAATCTGAAGAGTTAATAGCGGTAAAACACCACGCTATACTACTTTCAGTGAGCAATGGATGGGGTCCAGGAGGCAGAGGGATGGCCAAGATGACCTTGAGAAATAGGGATTCTGTCATTTGACTAAGTGCCAGGGCTTACTAATGACATCTAAGTGGGTTGCTACAAGATGGACTTTAGTCCATACAGAGGTTTCAGGTTCAGAAGGTGACAGGTGTCAGGAGCCACTAGGAACGTGAGGGAAGTGGAGCAGTGAGTTATCAAGCCCTGTCATCTCCTCCCATCCCTGTGTCCCAAACACGTTTATGGAGCAACACAGCACAAGGCTGCTCTGGCCACACTCACACTCCTTAGCTTTCTAATGAAAAATGGTTACAAGCAATTGTAAATGGTTATTTATGGGGACGAAAACAGACACAATAAAGGGAGACTTTGAGGGGGTAACAGCATCAGGGAATTTACAGTTTGAGCCCTATTATTTGTTGTGCAACTTTAGGGTCTCTGGACCTGGATCCTCTCTGTAATGATACAGAAAGATTAACATAAGAAAACCTGTTTCATGGGTTACTGTGAGGCTTACAAAAGATAACGCATCTATGATAAGTGCTAAGTGCATAACAGGTGCTCAATAAACCTCAAGCTCTGAAATAATGGAGAGGGTGTAAGAGTTAAGTGTGGAAATGTGTTGAGACCCAGGTTTGTAAACTGTAAATTACGTTGCAAATGCTATTTTTGCTGGAGGGGAGGGGATGACTCTGAAGGCTGAGTCCCTGCTCTAATCTCAGCAGAGATAAAATGCCCAATAAAGCTGGGGAACCATCTCTGTGCTATGCACCCCCCCTCTGTCCTGGTGGAGCCCACTTTGGGTGTGCAGCACCTCCAAAACTGCCCTTGGCTCTCTTTACACAGCTCCATGACTCACAATGGGGCACCATCTCCCAGCCCCCAATTCATTCCCCACACAATGATGAATCGTGTTAAAGAAAATGAATATGCAAATCTCCTTAGGGCGGGCCTTACTTCTATGGAAGCTGAGGCTAATAAATGAATTTCGAATAAGAAGGCAGCTCAAGCAATGCAACTTCCGTTCATCTCACTTTCCCCAGCCCTAGGGCTCCGCCCACCAGTGTGCCTCTCTGTCCCCAGGGGGGTGTATATTCTGAAGAGGCAGGTGAGGGAGGCACAGAAGCCTGGGCAGGCATGAGTAGTAGGTTAGGACTGGTTGGGTTGCCTCTCCAATTCCTGTCCCTATAGCTACTACTCCCCTCCAGGCAGTGTGATGGAGGAACCTGTCACTTGGTACCTGGGGACATATGGGTAGACAGCCAGGAAAGGCTTTATACCCAACTCCAGGATGCTGAGGGTTGCTTAGGGCTAGAGAGAGCAGGGACATGCTGGGTCCAGAAGGCATCAGCAGGAAACCACGGGGCCCTGGGGTCTTGGGAAATGGTTTAAGTTTCAATAGTGAAGAGAGATTAGAATTGTCAAGATTACAAAGGGCTGTAAAAATCACCTAGTCCACTGGGTCTCTTTCGTTGCACATTAAAAAACTTGGGGGACTATTTAAAAATACAATGCCAGGGCCTACCCCAGCATCCCAGAGGAATTCTCAAGTTCAAGTACTGCTCTGCTTTGCCACCCTGCTGCATAGGTGAGAAAGCTGACACCTGAGGGTGGAGGGGACTTGCCTGAGGTCACACAGATGGTCAGTGGTGGCAGAAATCCACCTTAGTTCTTACTCCCTGCCCCTTCCACCTTGTCCTAACAAGGAGGGAAGGTCAGCCCCTGACAGTCATTCTGACCCTCCTGGGAGGCCACTTGGGGAGACACACTGGGTGAGGGGACAAAAGACCTAGAGCAATGTGTGTGATCCTGGCAAATCTCTTGGGCCTTCAGGTCCTTATCTGTCAAATGAGGGAGTTGAACCATCTTAGCTCCACCTCCATTCCTGACAGTAAGTCCTTCCTGAAATCCAATCCAAGGCACTCTTGCTACAAGTCAACCCTTTTGCTTAGGACTGTTCAGAAGCAGTTCTAAAAACAGCAAAAACTGATAAAGGCATTTCTCTCCTTTGTCTTTTTTGCAGTGCCCCTCTCTCCATGGAGACACATAACAATCTCAAGCGGACAAAACACAGGTTAAAATGCTCTGCTGTCAGTCTGCTGGCTGTAGGTGTCAGCCTTGCAGACACACAGCTCCTGGGGCAGGCTGCTGGGCTGAGGATGGACATCCTGGGGGCAGAGGGCAGCCCCCATGGCTCTGTCTCACCAGCTCTCTGACTGTCCCAAAAGGACAGGAGGACCCTGAGATGCCAGTGCAATATCACCAGACAGCTGTCCTGCTCCTTTCTTCCATGGCAAGTACTGAAGCTCTTGGAGCCTCAGTAATCTGACTTGTAAAATGCAGATAGACCTCTGCCTCTTGGGTTTGTGGGTCCTAGATGAAATGCAGATCCTGAAACACTTAGCCTGTTCTAGGCCCACCATGGAGGGGGGAGGGGCAGCCATCGCCACTTTGGTGATAAACTTCATTATTACCAGGTAATGGCAGCCTCACATTTCCCTGCTCAGAGTGAGGGTAGAGTAGGGCAGAGAGACCCACAAACCCAAGGAACATTCCTGGAGAGGGGGAGGTGTTCTGTTCTGCTGTCCTTGGGAACCATCCCATAATAGGGCCGTGAGGGCTGGAAAGGCTGGGGTAAGGTGCAGCACCTGTCCCTCCTGCTCTGTGGGGATGGGGGCTCTTTGAAGGGGTTGTAGGAGGGACAGGTGAGGGGTTCAATTCTCCAGCAACTGCAACTGCTAGACCAAGGTGCAAGGGTTCTCCCACTGGCTCAGGGACAGTCACAAATCCCTGAACACAGAAACTTCGACACCACCAGACTGATCCCAAGAAAAGACCAAGACCCAGAATCCCAGATGCATCCTGCTCGAAGGTGGTCCTAGGCTGCCCATGGACTCATTTGTGAAGGCCTGACTTGACCAGGAAACCAACCAGCCTCCTCTTCCCTAATAGAATCAGAAAAAATGCCTCCACACACCTCTCAGGTAGTTCAAGTTGATGATCAACTAACTGGTCAGGAAGTACCAAAGGTCTCCCAAAGTCCCCCTTGGAATTTAGAACCCATTAAGAGCCCCATTTCTACCAAGAAACAGAGTGCACCCCATCCCTCTTCCTTCTTCCCAGGGTGCCCAGTGAAGGGCTTTGCAGCTCCACCGGTGTACTGGCCTTCCCCCAGGAAGTAGGAGAGACCACGGGTAGGAATTGCAAATGACTTTCATTAAGCAGGGTGCTAATACCATGAATTACAAATGAAACCCAGATGAAGAGGACCCTGGCAGCCTTACCTCCATTTGATATTAATTGGGCGACACTTTGTTTTAATGGTACATTAATTAATGCGGAATTTCGACGGAAGTCCGCGTGACACTTACATTAATACAAATGAATTCATTACCGTCGGTGTTATTACAAGAAATGACAAATAAATCTGTAACAGTGGGACCCTTCAAATAATAATCACGAATCATTAGGTTTGCTGCTCGTTTGTACTGTAGCTTGCAAATATGTGTATATGTTTTCTGCTGCGAGAGTGTCTGCCTTTTGGCTGGGGGAGGTAGCAAGGGGGCTGGCTCTATGGTAGTGGAAGAGGAAGCCTCTCCAGACTTCTCTTCATCTGCCTCTTATCCCTTTCTTCTCCCACCTCAACCCCAGAGAACTACTTTTCTCCTCAGAGCCCTCCCCCAAACTCAGTGACCCCTCAATGTCAGGAGTGTGATGGAAGTTGGCTCCCCAAATCTAGCACACCCAGTGTGCACTCTGGCCCTGAGGATGGCATGGTGGGAGAAGGAATAACAGCATAGGGGTCTGGGCTCTGGAGTGAGCTTGGCTTGATCGTGGGATGAAGGGGTGTGGCGAAGGTAGCCTTTTGTTCTCAGGAAGTTTCCCAAGGTCAGATTGGTTTTAGTGTTTCACCCCAAACCTCAGAAGGTCCTGGGGACAGAATTCAGGTGTCCGATGATCAGCATTGTGCTAGGAGTCTTACCTGCTCTCTCCTCTTCTGTTCTCACCAGTTTTCCAGAGGAGGTTTTATCCCATGGTGAAGGGCAGGACCCAGGTTTAGAAAGGTCAAACCTAACCACAGCTCCTAAGCGAAGCTTGGAACTCAGCCCTGCATTGCTCTGAGGCTTCGCAAACACCAGTTCTTTCCAGGGAGAATCTCCCATCTGTCCCGGATGGGTTATTATCCTGGTAGAGATCGGGGATAATCTGGATGAATTCGGCGGTCAGTCCCACTCACACCTTCGGCTCTGTGCTTCATGTTGTAATCTCAGCAAATTGGAAAAGGATCCCCCAACAAGCTGGGTCTACGGCTTTCACCCTGGTTGTTTCTCACACCTCTCAATTCCCTAAGTGAGGTCAAGACCATTTTTGCTTCTATGGGGCAATAGTGAGACCCCAAGACATCACACTAGAGGAGAGTTTATGATCAGGGTGATTCGGGCAGGTTTTAGATCTGCAAATCTTGGGCACACAAGCTGCTGTTCCTTCTGGCTGCTCTCAGGGCAGACAGTGCCGATCAATCACAGAGCTCTTTCCCAGACCCAGCCTCTGGAATCCCAGCACAGCTCTCTCAGCAGCTTCTCTCAATGGATTGGAGTTGGCACATAATTTGAAAGCTGTCTGCTATCCCTGTAGAGTATATTTTCCTGGAGGACTTTAAAATAGGATCCAGTCACCTCTGATGGGAATGCCCAAGAACAGTTCAGCTAAGTAGCCAAGACAGGTTAAATGACCTCCCTTGCAACCTGGGGAGTCTGGAACTCCATGAATGAATTCCTCTCCCCAATCAGCCAGTCTGATCTCCACGTACAATAGTTTCCTGACCTTTCGCCAACAAGTAAAACAACATGCAAGCCAAATCCAGGTCTTTTTGCCCCAAGTCTCTGCCAACATGGCCAAACTCTGTTGGTTCCTGCCCTCTGCCTGCTCTCAGGAGTCCTAAGTCTCGGAGGTTAATGCCAGGGGGGCTGTCAGATGTTCTTTGAGGTGCCAGATCCTGGCTGCTAGCAAGAACTGTAGCCCATGGTCGGGTGTCTGGGGGCTCCAGCCCCTTCTCCTGCTCACGTTCTCCCCCATTCACACTGGTACTGAATAAGCCAATTAATCAACTAAGATTGTTAACTGTACTAATTATGTTCGCTTTTGAAACTTGTGGAACAATTATTTACTGTCTCTGCCTCAAGAGCTATCAATTACGGTGATTGCGGGCAGGCTGTCACTTCTCTCGAGCCAAGACGGAGGAGGTCTGGCCTGGATCAGAGCTGGTTTCTCATGAAGTCCCCAAGGACTTTGCCTGAGCTTAGCCTACCCCCGGCAGCAGTGGCAAAGGTAGTGGCCCCTTCGTGGAGGCAGCCTTTGCAATGAAGTAAGGGGAAGCTCAACACTGACCGTAACTGAAATCTTTATCATACAAAAGTTGTTCTCTTGTTCCCCTAGAAGATGAAATGACAACTACTAAGTACTTTCCAGGATACTTTCCTATTTCCTTTTTTCTGCATCTCTGTGAGTAGGCACACAGGCTTGGCATTGCACCCCCAGAGATTACTAGGGAGCATATTAGATTATATTTCTCTCTGGTTCCCTAAGTAGAGGCTCCATATTGCCTCTCACCAGCCCACCTCATTGCCTGTCCCAGACTCTGGTCCCTCTGTTTCTCAGTACCCACACATGAAGGAGAGCTGGTGCCTCTGACCAAGATCTTTGCCAAATAAAGACAAAGAAGAGGAAGAAACTGTCAGGCATCAGGGCAAAAAGCAGAAACCTACAGGGCCTCACCATCCTCCCACCCCAAAACACACAAATGCACTTTGCCCCCTCCGCCCTGCAAATTCCCGCCCAGCCCCACTGCCACCACCATCGCCTCCAGGGTAACAATGTGTGATGTGAGGCACATGTGTGCCTGTCGGGTAAACATGTGTTTATGCAGGCAAGCGTCAGGCCCCAGCAGTCTGTGGCTCCCCGTCCCCTGAGCTTCCTCCTCCATTCCAGGCCTCCTGCTGCCCGCAGTGCTCGTTTCTAAACGTCAGGGCAAAAAGCACTTAGAGCCAACTGCTGAGCCCAAATCTATCACGGTGTGGAGAATGCATTCCGTCACCACGCGGCTGACAGGCTCCAGGCAGGCTGGGGAGCAGTGAACAGCTTTCAACTGACCCCAGCCCACCAGGCGCTCCTGTTACCAGCAGGGCTCAACCGGGCTGAGCTAGTCCTTTACCTGGCCACAGCCAAGAGACCCCAACCTCCACGAAGGCCATCTGGGTTCTGAACAAGTCAGTACAACTTGATACCTCCTTGTGAATGTCAAAAGGACACTAGACTCAACACGTCCAAGAACAAACTAAATCTCCCCTGCACTTTGTTCCCGGCTCCGCACACTGGGATGCACTGCATTCCCTCTGCCTCCAGTTGTTAAGTCAGAATCCAATGTCCCTCTTGTAATTCCTTCTCCCAAACACGGTCAGCCCACTACTGGCTCACACTGGGACCACGGCCTTGGCACCCTCTCGGGTCCCTGAATGTGGACTCCCCCAGCAGCTGGCAAGGGATCTTTGAAACCTGCATCTGCTCGTGATGCCACAACGCTGTGCGCTCCAATAACTGCTCGGTGGCTTCCCGCTGACCTTAGAACAAATATAAGGCTCCCTTCTGTGGGCCTGCTTGGGGTGGCCCTGCCCAGTGTCCAGCTCCCCTTCCCTTTGCCAACTCTTCCAGTCCTCACTCCAGCGAGCCCCACCTCTTTGACATCCACAAATGAGCGAGGCCCCCTCCATATCCCAGACTCTGTCAGCGCTATGCACCCACTGGAATTCTCTTCTTTACCACCAACTAATGCCGACTCAGCCTTCATGCCTCTACCAGTCTGGGTCAGGTCTTTGGGTGTATTTGTTCAAAGCCCCCTGGGCTTTTCCTGGGGACTCCCACCTCACTTTGTAATGATGTAACCTTTCAATTACCATCTGACCCCTTACTAGACTGTAAACCATTTGAGGTAGGGGCCGCATCTGGTTCTGCTTACTGTTTTGCCCCTGGGGCCGGGCTTATGGCTGGTCCTGAATAAATATTTGTTGAATGAATGACATCCTGAGCACCTCCTCTCTTGACACTCTCCTCATTTTTCTATCCTTTGAGATTGTTGGGAAATCCAACTCCTAAACTTCTCTCATTCATTCATTCGTTCATTCATTCAACAAATAACCAAGCACCACCTGCATTCTAGATGCTGCTAGAGACTGAAGGTGCACTGACAGACACCCTCAGGGGCACATCGCCTAGGAAATCTGAGGGCATCAGTGACAGACAAGCAGATGCATCTGAGTTCTGGTTCCCAGCCAGATCTGGTACCTGCTGGCCTTGGTCATGCTGTTCTCTTGCTTGGAACATTCTCCCTCAGTCACTCATTCACCTAACCAAATAATCACTGGGCATCTAAGGTATATCAAGTAGTGTTCTACATGCAGGGGATATACTGGCAAACTCCTGTGCATTTCAGTCTCAACTTCATTAGCACCTCCTCCAGGAAGACTTCCCTAATTTCTGAACCTGAGTTGGGTGCCCATCCTATGGGCTCCCAGAGCCCCCTCTCTGTACTTTGCCCCTCACAGAATTTATCATATTGCATTAAAACTCCATGACTGTCTTGTTGACCACAGTAGCCCCAGTACCACTGTACTGAGTGGTATAGTACACAGTAGCCACTCAATGCATCCTTACCATCTTTACTGAATCCTTCCATTTCTTCCACTTGTGTCTTCACAAACTCTAAAGGTAGTCAGAGGGACATTTTGGACTGAGGTTGACTGAAATGAACATGGAGAAGGGGGCACTGGCATTTAACCAGTTATGATGAAGAGGAGACGGCTTTGAGATGAAGCATTGAGAAGGGATATAAGCCAGAGAAGGGGAATATCCCTGCCCCAAATTGTCATCAGGTCAGAAGAAAGATGGGGTTGCAGGGCCAGATGTCCTCCGAGATGCAAGCTTGGACCTCTCTGCTTCGGACTTTACTCATGTCTGGTCCTTCCCTCAGGTGTCTCTACCTCCCTCAATGCCCGCCTGGCATTGCCCCATCACTCTGTGGGGCATGCAGAGGCCTCTGAAATCACTCTGGAAACAGATGCCATCTCCAAGAGTGTGTCCTTCACTTTCACAAGGTCTCTCTGCTTAAATGTCCTCAAAGAGGCCTGCACTGTGCAGGAATCCTGCTCTAGTCCCTTGCCTGTCTGATATTTCTTCATGGTCCTTATTGCCAACAGACATGGGCTTTGTGTCCGTTTGTTTTCCCTACTTGTCAACAGCAGGGACTTTGTTGGTTTTGTTCAGCTGAGTCTTTGGCACTAAGAACAATGCCTGACACACAGTAGGAAGCAAAGGACTATATCTTAAGTGAATGAGTGAGTGAGTGAATGAATGAATGGATGGATGGACAGGAAGATGATATGTGGCATCTAAGGCTTAGTAGGTTAAGGGTACAAAAGCTCCTTAGAGAACAAGCACCAGGTTCCTCTGTGGAGCAGAGAGACGTGGCCCACCTGCAGTCTGCCCAGAAGACAGGAGAGTGCCCAGAGGTGACACCGAGGACAACTCAGGTTTGAGTCACCTCAGAGACCTGCTAATGAGACAAGGAGTAGATAACAACAGCCTGTGGGTTGCTACCGGCAGGCTCTGACCTCTGTCAGGGACAGCCACTCTGTCCTTCCCCTCCCATCACTCCTCCCTGCCCTGCTGGCTCTTCTGATCCCCAATATAAAAATAGACCTGGGAGCACCCGGCCTCTTTTGCCCCATCTCTCCCACCTGCAGCCCTTTCCCCCTTTCAGTAGGAACTAAAGAGACTAAACAGTCAACTGCCAGGGAAGGCTGAGGTGAGAAGAACCTTTTCAAGCTATTGTATCTGGTGCTTTTGAGCTGAAGACTGTTAGTGGCTGTGAATCTGTCCCATAATAGATAAAGGGCAGATGTGAGTCAGTCTCTGCCTCTGCCGAAGGGGGTAACCTTGACCCTGACCCCAGGTTGACACCAGGTTACACACTGCACCAATCATGAGTGGAAACCAGATCCTGACCACAGGCTTTCCCCCAACTTCTAAATCTAGCCTTGACAGGACTCCCGAGCTACGAAGAAATTAGAACATCATTCGACAGTCTGGCTGAGAAGTCAAAATTACATGACTCCCTTTAAAGATGGAGAGCATTAGAAAAAGAAGTCCCATCTTCTTCCCCCAGACAGCTGTGGCCATAGTTCATTGTTTCGTGGGCTTGCCTGTGGCACTGGCGACCTTGACTTCTGAAATATGGGTATGGGGGAGTGCGATGTATCCTGGGGGCAATGCATCCATGCCCCTAGGTCTGCAGTGAGTGTGCCATTCCTCTTCTTTGTCCTGGCCATTAACCCGGTTACCTCTCTGCCAGCATTACCCATCCCTACCCCCCAATACAAGCACATACCGAAGAAGGGATAAGACAGGGATATGGGGACAGGCTCTGCTCACAGGGCCCTGGTCGCCCATGGCAGCCCAGCTGGCTGCATCTCTGGCCCTCTCCACTCTGCCCTCCCTTTGGTGGAACCAGGGCGACTGAGACCACCCTGCTAAGGCTGATTAGGGCTGATTTCACCAGCCTGCTCCCACCTCTGGAACCTTCCCTTGTTATTAAAGTTGTTTTCCCATCCCCTCTCTTGGTCCACTGGATGAGGTAAGTTTATTTGATTTGATTTCTCCCCCAACCTCCCTTTTTTCCTCTACTCTCAACCACCCTGCTGGTGTCGATGGCAGCCATGCAGACCAGAGTTCTGTAAAAACCAGGAAAATTAACTTCTAACCTCAGAGTAAAAAGAGCTATAATAAAGCCAGGTGAATAATAAAAGCTTCATCTAATGTAACTTTGATTAAAAGCTGAGACCTGCCTCCTCATCCAACATCAACCCACAAGGACAAGGCTGTCCCTTTGAAGAAGGAGGTGGTTGTAGGGACAGGAAATTCAGCCTGCTCTTACCCTCCATTTGCTTTTCCTTACCTTTTTTTTTTTTTTTTTCCTATCTCAGCCCTCTAAGAGGCCCAAAGATCACATCTGCTAGTCCTTACTTGAAAACAGCAGCTCCCACCAGTCCTGGGGCCCTCCCTAGCCCCAGCATGGTGGGGGTGAATAGGTGGCTGGGCACTGCATAGGGTGCTTGGAGGGTAAATTCCATCCTGGTCCCGAAACTCCCATTGAGTCTGAGCGTAATCATGCTGTCCCTCTAGCCGCCCTTTTCCCATCTGTCAGAGGGAAGAAAATCTTTGCCCTTGCCAGAGTGGCCAGAAGTGTGAGGAGATCTGTGAGAAAATTCAGGTCACTGGCTGAAAGCAGGATGGTGGACGTCCCTGTTTGCGCACCTGTTATAACCCACACCATCTCTGAGAAACTGGGTGTCTCTACAGGAAACTGCCCAGAATGTATTCATTCGGCCTGGGCAGCATCCCAATAATTGAGCAGCTGGCCAGTTGGCTCCTGACTGGATCCTG
>PVIJ01020450.1:0-20901 GCA_004024925.1 Scalopus aquaticus | reverse complement strand
TGCATGTATCCTTTCGGATTAGTGTTTTTGTGTCCTTTGGGTAAATTCCCAAAAGTGGGATTGCTGGGTCGTATGGGAGCTCCATGTTTAGCAGTTTGAGGAATCTCCATACAGCTTTCCATAGTGGTTGGACCAGTTCACATTCCCACCAGCAGTGTAGAAGAGTTCCTTTTTCTCCACATCCTTTCCAGCATTTGTTATTGCCTGTATTTTTAATGCATGCCATCCTCACAGGTGTGAGGTGGTATCTCATAGTGGTTTTGATTTGCATTTCCTTGATTCTAAGTGATGTTGAGCATTTTTCCTGGCATCTCATTTAACCTCTGCAAAGTCCCCTTCCTTACCTGCAAACAGGCCATTATACCCTCCCCTTACATGAGTGCTATGACATGGGATGATGCGTGTAAAATGCAGGCTACCAACACATATGAGATCGGTAATGGCAATGGCTGTTGTTGGGGGGCTGTATTTATATTGCCAAGAAGAAATAATCCAAATGTGCACCTGTGAGGGACTGGTTCAATGAAATATGGTACATGCAAATCACAATAACTGAGTATTGTGCAGTTGTGGTATGGAATAAAAACATTTTGGTGGAGTGAGCTGCTTAGGAAAGAAAAGCACACCACTAGCTGTTAAGAATACTCAATTTAAAAGTTTTCAGCTGCTTCTAAATCAAGAAGTAGGATCAATTAGTCACCTTGGATATGGTATTTCTTGTAGGGAAAATCACTTCAATGATTTAACTATGTAAATATAAGTCAAGTAGACATTACCCTGGAAAAGAAGATAATGTAGGCCTTTCTTAAAAAAAAAAAATGTTGACAAAGCACACTTCTTTCAATATTCCTTGTAAGGGAGGTGGGGAGGGCACCTCTGCCACAATTCTGGTTGGTTCTGTCAGGGAGCTTGTTTTAACAGCAGAGGGTGAAGGAGGCCCCCTCTGACCTAGCGCCTCCACCCAGGCAAGTGTTTTGGCAGCAATAGCTAAAATAGTGGATTTAATTCAGGAGTTTTACCTTTAAAGTTCTACTAAAGCTTGCTTTGGCCTAGGCCTTAGGAGTTAGAGAGTAAGTACAAGTGGGAAAAGGCATCCTGAGGAAGTGCTACTGTAAGGAGTGAGTCATCTTTGCATCCTAGGGAACACCTGTCTTCAGTTGGGTTAAGTGTGATTTTCCAGAAGTATTGATACCACCAGAAAACAAGGAATCACCTGTTTGAGCCATGGTAGATGAATGAATATGTTCTCATCATCACATGAGCATAGAATAGTTAGATGTTAGATAAATAGAGGAGATGAGAGAGAGCGAGAGAGCAAGGAGTTTGGGTTGGGGATGGAGAAGAAGCTACATGTCATTTTGAATGATTTCATTGATAATATGAAAATGCTTCATTTTTAGACAATGGATTTGATATTTGGAAAATATCAAAGCTCATGCAGGATTATCTAAGTACATATGTTGGGTAACCAATGTAACTAAATCTTTATTTTTTAATTGGGAGGGAATGGAAATCAATGTAAATATAAAGCAACACAGTTGCTTTTAATGACTTACTTTGGTGGCAAATTCAAAGAGGAGATCCATTTGAACAGTTGATCTTTGAAATAAAAAATATGATTGACTTCTAAAACTACTTATCCAAAGTTTGTTATGTCATTGTTTGGAAATTTGGTAAAACAGAGGGAAGGCATGAAGTGTTTGTCTTGCCTTTTTATATGTGCTATATGTATCTTAGGATGAAAAAATAACTGGTGAAAAAGTTTCTCTTTATAGAACTTTGACTGATAGAGAAATAAAAAGGGATAGGATTAGAACATTAAAATTTCCTGCATGTCTAATGAATGACTGAGTCTAGTTAATAGTCATCAATGGTTGGTATTATCACAGAAAGAGAGAGAACAGACCTTGTATAACTCGCAAAGGAAGGAAACTCCATTGCCCAAGAAATCCTCTTGCCATAAGTTCAGCATAGAATGTGATCAAGTCAACAGCTTCAACTACCACTTCAATATATAAACAACAGAGGAAGACACGACACTACAGTGACAGTCAGCAGAATCCAGATTGTAGAAAATTCTACCAAGCAAGCCATCTTGTTTTTCTAAATTTATTGCAAGGAAAAAAATAAAAGAGGCGGGGGCAGACTTCAAAGACATATTATTAATTATAATGGATGAACTTAATTGCATCCTTGTTTGAATAAACACACTGCAAAATGTAAGTTATAAGACAATCAGAAACTTTGAACGCTGACTGGATATTTAAAGATATTGATATTTCTTTATATTGTAGAAAAGTATACCCAAATATTCATTAAATAATGTTTATGATTTTAAATGTTTGGGGTGAGAAAAGGTATAGTTTTTGGTGCCTTGATAAACTTCTGATAAAATTGTTCAAGAGAAGGGGAGAGAAGTTACAAATAAAAAATATTAGCACTTGAAAGAAAGAGATACAGGTTTAAGAGTGGATTTCATGGAAAATAAGAGAACACTCAGAAAAATTTGCTCAATATATTTGAAAATTTGGATGTAATCATATACATCTTTGAAAAATATAACTTAAAACTGATACAAGGTAACTAGAAAGTGCAAATTGTCCCGGTAATTATTAAAGAATGTGGATTTGTAAAGTTTTTTTCCACACAGAAAATATCCAGTCCAAAAAGAGGAACTGTAATCTACCTCACCTGACTAACCTACTCCACTTTCAACAAGGAACTAAATAAAATCAGTATGAAAAGGAAAAGTACCTGCCTATCTCACTCATAAACACAGATGTAAAAAATCCTACACAATGCAAATACAGCATGAACAAACTGAGTTTATCCCCAAAATGTGCAAATGATTTGACATGGAAATTTCATTATTGAAATGATTCCCATTGGTCTTGAAAATAACCAGTTCATGTGTGTGGAGGGGGGACCTCAGTAAAATATGAATATGAGAAACATTCTTATCTTACAATAGACCTTTATGAAGGTCTTAATGCTGTGAGCATTTTCACAATGGCAGAATATTTAAAACATCTTTAAAATAAGAAATAAGACAAGGAAGCTAATTATTCCTGCTTCAACCCAACCATCAACTGACTGCAAACTCTAAGAAATAAAAGTTTAAAAGATTGAAATAGAAATAAAACACTCATTTGCTAATGATATAATTCTATGCATAGAAAATTCAAAAAGAATCCACAAATTGTTAGAACTAATAAGAGCATTAATAAAAATGACTGATTATAAGGTTAAACATTCCAGTCTGCGTCTCTGTCACTCTGAGTGCCCCTGATCTAGTCTAAATGCCTTTTAATAACTTAGTAATAATTAGATAGCCTAATTTTAAAAGCTGCCACATCATTTCCAATAATAGGAGATGGAGCAAATCTATTACCAGATATACAAAACTTAAATGAGTGGGAGGATATATAATATTCATGGATAAGAAGAGTTCAAGATTGTAAAGATAGTATTTTTCTCTAAGTTGATCTATAAATTCAAAGCAATCTCAATTAAAATTCCAGCAGTATTATTTGAGAAATAGGACCAGCTGATCCTAAAATCAGTGCAGAATAACATTGGGGCAAGGAGAGTCAAGATACTCCTGAAGAACAATGCGAGGGGATTTCCATACCAGACATAAAGGCTTAGAATAATAAAATCATAGTACGTATGGGATAGGACAGAGACAGAAAAAAATGATAATGCAACTGAAGAAAGACCCTGGATACAGCTTCACACCTGTATGGAAACTCGATGATTAGTGCAGATGAGTGGAAGAAAGAAGGAACTAGTCAACAAATAGTGTTGGTTGATAAACAAACAATTAGGACATTGGATCTCTTATTTTATGCCAGGCACAAAAATCATTTTATATCAATTAACATTTTATGTTTTGGGGGTAAAATATAGAATATGTGAGCTAAGGAAGCAAAGAATTTGTTTTAAAATAAAGGAAAAGTTCTAGTCATAAAGAATAAGGAAACATTTATCAATTGGATTCTATCAAAGTTAAGAAATTCTATTTATAAATATAAAGAAATTGAAATACAAACCACCAGTTGGGGGTGGGGAGAAAACAGCTATTTACAGCACATTTGTCAAAAAAGAAAAAGAATATCTTCTTAAAGGTGCCGAACAAGCACAAAACAACTCATTCTTATTTGTGATAAAGAAAATTAAGAACACAAGAAAATACAATTTTATAACTGCTGGGTTTTTGAAAGTAAAAAATTGACGATACTTGTGTTGGTGAGGAAGTGGAACAGAGAAAAGATATAAAGATGCAAAATGTTTTGGAAAATAAGATAGCATTATCTTTTTAAGGTTGACTAGGCGTGTATTTATGACTCAGCGTGAATCCTAGATATAGCCACAAAAAGTGGGCATATACCCTTGAGAAAATATGTGCTCCAGGAGAAATGTACAAGAATGTTCATAGCAGCCTTATTTGAAAGGATGAAGAAATGGATGAATGGATGAACAGACAGGTAGATGCAGTGCATAGCTGCACAGATGGATGGGTGGAGGACAATGGATGTCAATTGTTCATGGACAGGAAAAAAAATAATGATGTATTCCCTGGTGGAATACTATACAGCAGAGAGGTTGAAAAGTCATAACTACACAGACAACATGAATGAATCTTAGAAATACAATATCAAGTGGAAAAACAGAAGATAGTACAGAGGTATATATCATTTTATAAATCTCAAAACAATGAAAATTTAAAGATGTATTCATTATTGTCTCACTTCAACAAAGACAAGTAAGGAAATAACACAAAACTCAGGATTATGATCACGTCTGGATTGGGGAAAGGGATGATGTGATCATAATTCTATTATTTTGAGTGGTGGGTTTCATAGGATTTTTTAATTAATGTACTTCATAGTATGGACTTGCATTATATATTCTTTCTATATCAAATAGTATATATTTTATGTATTTAAGAAGTTGAAGGATTATTTCAGAAAAAATGGGAGAGGTGGTAGATAGAAAAAATTCACTTTTTGCTTTTCATAATTTTATGCAATTTGAATTTTTTAAATCATTTTAACATTTTATCCGTTATTTGTATTATAATGGGTGGAACAGTGGAAAGAAGAGTAGGAGGAAAGAATGCAATGGCTCAATAAGAGGCCAGGTAAGAGGAAATTAACTGAGCCTTGAGCATGAAAAGAAGGGGGTGGGGTGATATAGTGAGCATCTTTCCTTTAGGAAGCAGAAATTAGGTGGCATACAAGGACAGTTCCTTGTTGACCTAAAGAAGCCAAAGACACCTTAAATAATCATTGAGCACAGGAAAGGAAATGGGAGTCCCTTCAAATAGAGAAAAGGAAACAATTTTTTGCTCTACCTTGCTTCACTCTCTTCTGTCTCCTCCCTCTCTTCCTTATCTGATTCACTTTCTTCTGTCTCCTTCCTCTTTTCCTTGTCTGATTCTTGCCCATCCTTCAAGTTGTCAAGAAGTCTTCTCTTTAGTCCCTGGTTATTTACTCCCAGGCAGTTTGCTGTGCTATGAGCTTAGAGGTAGAGATCACGTCTATTTTATCTACCATTGAATCCTTATTCCTAGCACGGAATCTCACACTTTGAAAAGGATAAATACATAATTATGAATAAATAGACCCCAAATGCATAAGTGAAACTGAGGAGCAGCTGCCATTTGTATTTGCATCATTATTAAGTTCAGTGTTTACCACACAGGGAATGCAAACTGGAGCTCAATTTCTGCCAACACGTTCATTATGTAACATTTTACTCCGATTTTGATCCCATAGTCAAATCTTTCCTGGCCAGGCCCCAAAAGCTTCAAGAAAGAATCGTCAGACTATCCTAAATTTGTCAAAAATGTTATGAATGTGGTTGAAAAGAAAAGGTGTGTTACCACCATCCTAAATGCCAAAAGATACTTTTCCACACATGTTGTATAATTTAAAAAGAGTTGAAAGTTGTGATTTTTATAACCATATACCTATGCCAGACATAGAGTGAAAGGTAATAGCCTGAATTTCTCTAAGAGAATAATAATGTGAACTAACAGTTGCTACCTCTCCCCTGACCCTGACATAAATTATTTTAAGCTGAAAAAGTATGTTAAAATGCATTTTATGAAAGTGTTCTAGAGAAATGCTAAGTTTTTGGAAAGTAGGTTTATAGTCAGCTTTGAAGCGTGGTTGTATTTGTACCTAATCTCACAGGAAATAACTTTGAATGAAAAAAAAAAAAAACGCATGCAGATGTGAGGTATGTCAGGACTCAATAATGGCAATGAGAGAAAATGGAAGGGCCCTAAGGCTACTTGCTTGAAGACTCAAGTCCTCATTGCCAGGCCTATCTCTATGTCACTATGGACAAGTCATCTCAACTGTTTAGGTCTCAGCTTCTTGATAGATAAAATAGAGGAGGAACAAGAGCCTGTTGCTCAAGTTGCTTCAAGTTGTCAAGAAGTCACATCTGTTGCAACAATTCCACAGAAAATACACTGTGATGTTTCCTTATGTATGTGTGGTCGGCCCAACACTTGTGGAAGGATCTGTTCCACTTTGCTTAAGTTGGAAGCGTGGTCATCCATCTTAACTTGTCTCCCCAATAGGACCTAGGGCCCGTTTTCATTCTATTGTGACATCACTTCTGAAGATAGAGATTCAAGAGACTTGCATTGGTCAAAAACCCTTGAGGGTGCTACTCTCCCCCCTACCAATATTGAGCTTTCTGGTCTTGCATGATGTGGACCCCATAGCTGCCATTTAAAGTGCTCAGGAAGCATTTCCCACAAGAGCTCCCAGATCCTGAGAACAGGCCCACTTCCAGCTTTGTGTGCAGCTGGGTCAAGTTAAAACTTTGGGGCTTCTATCCTTTCCTCCAGAGAGGAATTGAGCAGAGGACCTCCATTTTCTCACCACCGAACAAAGAGGAATGAGCTGAGGACATTGTTAAAGTCTCTACATCTCTGTTATAAAAAACTTAGGCACTAAAGAGCTTTTCTCTGCCATCAACTTGCCCGTCCCTTAAAGGAGAGGGAATATTGATGGGAGACTCCTTTGCGGTACTTTTGAAATTTTTATTCACAGACAGAAGTCAAGGTCGCTTGTCTTTTTAATGGTTAGTTTGACCTTTCAATTCTAGTGGGGAACAGTGAGGTGAGCGGTAGGAAGAGCTAGAACAAATTTGTTTGTGGGAGCTGAGATCTAGTAATTATACGCAAGCTGCTGCCCCCTCTATGTCCTCATAGTCACTTGTTGGACAGGTCGATGAAAACGCACAATTAATCTTGACACTGTCCACAGTGCTGGGCAATAATACAGCATAACACAATGATACAATAAAGAGTCGCCCTTAAAGAACTGAAAATCTATTGGAGGGAAATTATAAGGGAAAATTTCAATACAACATGTTAAGTTCAGGGACGTATGTGTTTGTGTGTGAATGTGTGTATAGTGTAAATACCTTCAATTTCTCCCAAGGGCATGACCAAGTTTGGGCTGGATGCAAAGATGTGCCCTCCTTTTGTACAGAAAGACTCATTCTACAGAGAACCATTCTCCCTTAGTTAATCTATAAATTTATGACGATCCCATGTAAGAGGCCAGCAGAATAATTTGAACTAATTAATGGCTACTTTCCAAATATCACATAGAAAAGTAAAGGCTTAAAAGTACTCAAGAAATTTTTTAAATGAAACATAAATGAAAAGGTTCAAGAAGAGATGGAGACACCAGTTCATAGAAGATTAATATTGGTCAGATACTGTGACGCCTAATAGTCTTTGAGGATAGATGTCACTTAGGGAAGAAAGGAGGAGCAAAAGCTTACATTTAAGTCCTGAATGGGGTGAGTATACCTAGAAGTAACTAGATAAGGTTTTTCTGCCATGAGGGAAAGTGAGAATTTGAGAGAGAACTTAAATTCCATTGAGTGAATGTTTGGCATATGTAATTGCAGGCCTGTGGCCTTGGGGGATCCACTGTCACCACTGCAGGAGCTGTGAGATGGTGTGTTATGGGAGAGGCCCCCAAGAGTATATGTAAAGAGCTTTGAGAAGGGCCTGGAATTAGTTGAGTCTTACTAAGCACTGGCATCTATATTTTTCGTAGTATTGTCAACATTCTGAAACTGAAAGCAATGCCCATCAGTATTACAACACCATCTATCAGAAAGCCAGGAAGAGGCTTGTATAAGACCCTGGAAAATAACTGAGAAATCCTTCTCAATGCTGCGTTTGACCCTGCTCTGTTCCTCACACATGAGTTAGATGATTCAGGGACAATACAAAAAGGTCTGCTAGGGGCCTTTCTGGTGGCACAATGAGTTAAGCACAGCACTATGAAGCTGTCCAGAGCCACTGCAGCACAAATTCAATTCCCAGCCAGGGAGCTTCCCACAAGGCTTAGCAGACCTCTCCTGCCTCACCTGCTGCTCCCCTCAGCAGTGTACTTCTGCCTGTTCTGCTCCCCACTCTGTCTCTGGTGAATCCTCTCACCACTCCACACCTCTGGCCTGCACCCAGCTTGTATGCATTTAAAAAAAAAAAAAGGGTCTGCTGGTCAGATACACAAAATGATTTTTTTTGCATATTTATCTGCGAACCACTGCTAACATGTAAACAAATCTACAGTGCTATAAAATGAAATCCATCTCAAAATCAAAGCAAAAAATTAATTAGATCAAGATAACCCCAAATGATCTTCAGGCATTCAGTATTGTCTGCTGTTAGATGGGTAGCAGGTTCTGATGCAGGCTGCTGTGAGATTCAGGTTCCCATTCAGCTTTTAACTTCCCTGGCTACCAGATTTTTAAATCTCTAGATTAGCCACAATGACCCTTTAGATAGGTCAGAGGGTAGATACATGTTTATGTCATAGTATATCATGTGGACTCCAACCTTAGTGGGCGAAGGTGGACTTTTCTAGGGAAGTGAGCTTAATTGCATCTAAATAACATTGGTGCAATGGACAAGGGATTAAAAAACAAAACTTTTGTGTACATAGAGTTAAGTGTTAGAAGAACAAGGACTTGCTTGTAAAAAAGTAAACTTCATTGCTAATCCAAAAAATAAAATCCTAGTGGCTTGACTTGAACAAGAGCTAACTCCTTTCATGTCTCTACAGGAGTTTGTTTCAGAAATATTGTTAAGTATTGACCTTGATATTTACAACAACAAAAAAATTACACAATTTTCATTCATGTTCTTTTTCTGAGGTTAAAACCCATTTGTCAAAGTGTTGTTGTTTCAGATATCTAAATGCTTCCTCTTCACTGCTCTTCACCTTTGCTCACTGTGCACTTTGTTAGAAGCTTCCTTTCATCACCAATTATACAGACTTTTCAAGCTGAATATATTTAGTAGTATCTACATGTTCTAGAAAATAGCTGGTTGCAAATTTTCCTTCTAATTCCAATTGACTAAATGCATGAAAAGAGGAATAGCAGGGCCAAGGAAGATGGAGAGCTGACAACTGAGCAAGGAAGAGAAAATAGGAAAGAAATTAGATTTTAAAGTGAATTTTGCCCTTAAACCTACACTTCATAAGCAGCCACAATTCCAGACTCTGTTCTAAACCAGACATTCTTATTTCCCCATGCAGTTTTGGAAAAATATCTAAGCCCAGAAAGCCTCCTTTCCCACTGTTGCCATTTGTGCCCAACCTGGCTGGTTAGTCCCCTAACCTCACCCCTTACTGGACTTGTTCCAATCATTGGTGCAAATTTGACTGGATTTTGTCATGCCGTATCTTGTATGCAGTAAGTCAAATAATTACATATATAAGAAAAAAATAGAAAGTTGATAAGTCACTAGTTATGTTAACTAACCTTATTATGGCAATCATTTTATAATATAAATATGCGTCTAATCACCACAATTTATATGCACTTGGAATTTACATGCTATATCTCAAACTGGGAAAAAACAAATCATTAGCTAGCCTGACAAAATAAAAAGAAAAGGTGCAAGTGACTAAAATTAAGAATAATATTGCGTGATTCATTCCCAGATGCTTAGAAAATAAAAACGAATTGTGATAAAATGCTTTGAATAAATCTATGCTGAGTTTTGAAATTTGTATTCAGTGTAGCAATACCTAGAAAAATATAAATGAACAAAAATGACTCCAAACATTAATAAATACATCCATACACATAAAAGCAATAGAAGATATTGTCAAAGCGTTATCTCTCCTTCCCCAAACACCAACATGTGCTAGGTCTAGTTTGCTTTGGAGTTGAATAATTTCAAGCCTTCAAGAAGTCTGTGTTACCTAAATTTTTTTTTAAAGATTTATTTATTTATGCATACAAGAGCTGGGGTGTAGGCCAGAGGTGTGGGGTGGTAAGAGTATTCACCAGAGATAGAGTGGGGAGCATAACAGGCAGATCTACTGAAATACACTGATGAGGAGAGCAGCGGGTGAGGCAGGAGAGGTCTATGGCACCATGTGGGAAGCTCCCTGGGCGGGGATCGAACTCATGCTGCAGTGGCTGCAGAAAGTTTCATAGTGCTGAGACTTAACCTGATGTGCCACCAGGGAGGTCCTCTGTTACTTAAGTTTTTAAGAGTAGAAAGAAAGACAGTGTTCAAGTTCTCTTTGTAGAGCTAATATTAAAATTGGTCTTAAAAAGCAAACGTATAGATAATCCCACATATTGGTGCAAAAAATGGAAATTAAGTACCAATAAACAGAATCCAGCAGAATATTAAAAGAACAACATACCATATCAAATGGGTATAACTCAAGAAATTTAAGATATCTTTAATATTAGAAAATAGAGTACTATAATTCCCAATACAATGAGGTTAAAGAAAGTATATGATCTGAATAGATGCCGCAAAAGCATTTGACAGAATGGGGTCATGCCCTATTTTCTTGTTGTAACTGTTAGATCCTTGAACAGGGCTTTTTTTTTTTAATTTCAGCAATTTATTTCTTATTTATATTAATTTGTTGGTTATTTACATGCCTATATAACTTTGGGGTTACATTTTCACACATTCCAATATGCATATGTTTCTCTCATCTTCCACCAACTTCCCATGCCATATCCTATCCTCTTTCTTTCCCTATTTCCACTTCCCCCTCCCATTCCCTCTATTACTTAGTATATTTTCCACTAATTCTAAGAATTTTTTTTCCTGTGTTTTGCCAGCAGAAGGTTTTTTTGTTATTTATATCCCACAGATCAATAAAATGGCAAGACAAGCTACCAGATCCTATGGGGTACTCTAAAAGCGGTACTACAAGGGATGTTCATAGTAATACAGGCCCACTAAAACATCAACAAAACAAGGAAAATGTTAAATAAACAGTCTAATTCTACAGTTGAAGAAACTTTTAGAAAAAGAACAAATAAACCAGAAAATCAGTAGAAAGAAGTAAATCATGGAAATTAGATTTTTTTTAATCCTTTTTGGAAACCAACACCACCAGTCTTTCTGGAAGGTATTCCCATATTAACTTGACTGCAGGACACCTGTTCTTCCCACATTTCCCACTTCTTAACTGCCTTTAGAGATAAGCACACTGTCTCATTTAATTTGCAGAGTTTCCTTCTGACAGCTACAGTGAAACAAACAGGCAACAACAATAACAGCAATGGCGGGAAAGTTCTGACAGCCTATGGCTCCTGGCTGATGAAAACCGTAGCTGCTGAGAACACAGAGAAGGATGAAGGTAGAGGGTCACTGGCACACATAAGATAGGAAGTTAAAATCTAACAGTTGGGAAAATAATAAGTAGGTGCAATGTTTGTTCCAGAACAGTGCTTGTGTGCATGCAGTATATATAAAACTCAGTTCTGGACTTTTCCCCCTTCTTCTCCATGGTGGAATTGTAGTTACACAGTGGCACTGGAAGGAGCCATAGAGGTCATTTAGTTCAACCCCCACATTTTGTCAAGGGAAGTTTGAAAGCAGACATGTGGGGATTTGTCTGTCCTTTTACTCTTTTTTGTTGCTTTTCGATGTTTTCTCATCAGCAGCACATCAACCAAATGGTCGGATGAGATTATTCAGACCGGGGGTCATTCTATTGCCTATTCTTATGGACCATGACAATCTCTCCCTGTAATGCCTTTCCTTCCTATCTAATCTTCAGCGCTATTAATCCATTTCTTTCACGATGAGCCTCTGCTTGATTCATCTTTTACAGATAAAACTGAGTCATCAGAGGCATCAGCCTTGTTATATGTCCAGCCCATAGAAGTCTGTGACTTTCTATCTTATCCTATCTTCTGGATCAGGGTTTTTGTTGATCTAACTTTGTTATCATGTCAAGTTCTAATCTTCTTTCAGTGATAGAAGAATTACCAAACTAAAGCACTTTGGGAAAATGAATATACCTACCTGTCATTTCAAAGTCCTCACACAACCAAAGTCCTGATTGTCCTATAGGCACATCTGTAAAGAAAAAGTGAAGGCTGTGTACAAGGTGTCCAGGGTCATGGAAATTGTGGAATTCTCAGAAAGACTATCCTGAAAAAAATGGCAGACTAGGATTAAGCAGCAAATAAGCCCAAACTTGATATAAGAAGTGATAGCTAATATTTATCTAGTTTTTACAGTGTGTTATGTATTATATAAGCACTTTACATAGATTATCAGACTGAATCCTCTCAGTTAAGTGCAACTATTTGCCCTGTATGCCTTTTTAGAATGAGAAAATGTGGGCACAGATCATTTAAGATATTCGCCCCATCCCAGAGACAATAAATGGCTGAGGCAGGATCTAAATTGTTAGATCAAGTCCAGTTGCCTGACCCCTCTGCCAAGCCACCTCTGACTTGGGAGCTTACGTGAGGTCACCCCCACCCATACTTTTTACTTGGAGCCATGGCCTATAACTAAGGGAGATGCCATAGTTGCAAGCGCCAATAATCACACACAGCAGCTCTCAAGGCACCAAGAGTGCCCACCTGCTTTTCTCTCCTGTGAAGACCCAAAGGCAAGTGTGGTAATGCTCTGGAGCCAGATGGAGGGCCCCATAATTCAGTGATGCTCTCAGGAGGGCCAGCTTATCAACTGCCTTCCCAAGTTTAGCTGCATTTATAGAAAGTTGGTTGATTCTTAGAAGTTCGGATCAGAGCTATAAACAAATGGGGTGGATTATAAACTCCTGGACCAGTGTTTCTCTCTTCCTGACTCTTTTGCAGTTCTGAGTCTCATTTGGCAGTGGTTTGGAATCGGAACTGGATCCCTAGCCTGAGGCCACTTGGGTTCTACACACATCCTGTAAAAACTGTCAGCCATGAAGTCTATCTGCAAAGCAAACCCAATTTTCTGTACTGGAAGTTAGTCCTTGAAGGACTCATGAATAATATGGCAGGCTCATGCAAGGTACCCAAACAGAGGCTACCTCTGACCACCAATTAGCTGTCAAGCTGTAATGTTCACTAATCAAAACCAGGGTGGAAGCTTTGTCTCCTTCTCTACTTTCAAATACCACCTCCGTGGCAGTGACTCCAACCCATTCCTCCAGCAACTGCCTCTCTTCCTAGCTTCTGATTCGTATTTCCAACTTGGATGAAAGTAAAGCACATTTTCTTCCTTAATCATAGCAAAGGGTACCACTGTTCACCATAAACAGAAGTCAGAAATCTAGGAACTAAGCAAGGCCCTTTGCACCTAATGTCAGATCTAACCCTGAGTACAAATCTGTAAGTTTTAGTGAAATGATGCTCAATTTCATCTCCACTTTCAGTTCTTATATGCACTGGTCACCTCTATGCCAGACCTCTCCAGTAACCTTTTTATAAAAGATTTATTTATTTATGCATACAAGCTGGGGTACAGACCAGAGGCGTGGGGTGGCGAGAGGGTTCACCAGAGGCAGAGTGGGGAGCAGAACAGGTATATCGATGGAAATACACTGCTGAGGGGAGCAGCGGGAGAGGCAGGAGAGGTCTGTCGGTCATGTGGGAATCTCACATCGCTGCTGCTGACAGCTCCTCAGTGCAGCGCCCAACTGCTGCACCACTGGGGAGGCCCCTCCAGTAACCTCTTAATTGGAAACCTCAACTTGCAAACCTCCTTCTTCTGTTCATTTTCTTCACTGACTCCCAAGATTTTTCCCAATTATAGATGTATCCATGTTATTCTTCTGCTTTATTACCTTATGTGTCCTCCTACAAATATGATCCCAAACTCTTGTGTGATATATCGCTTTGGGCACACTCTAGTTTTGACCTATATTTTGGAGATACTCCCACTGTCGCACATATCCCCTCTTCCTGTACACCCAGAGAACAGTGAGCGTTTCCCTCATTAGGTTCTCACGCCATCACTCACTACTAGCATTTATCACATTGTAGCATATGTCTATGTGCCCGACACGAAAGCATATACATTTCATGAAGGAAAGGATCTTTTCATGCTTAACACCCATGCCCCCATCACCATGAAACCTGGCATTTAGAAAGTACTCAACTAATACTTGCTGAATAAATGAATAGCAAGGTGCCTAACTTTGTGCTGGCCATCAGGAAAAATATTTATATATATTTACTACTCACATAATAATTCATCAAAAACTTTGTAGTTGGTAGGATGTAGCAGGTCTATAAGTCATGGCTTTTGAAGTCAGGTATCATGTTGAAAATCCTGGCATTGAAGAGTATTAGCTAGGTGACTGTGGATAAGTCATTTAAGTTTCCAGTGTGCCTTTTCATCTGTGAAAGGTGGAAAATAATGTGCCTCAGGGGTGAGATGATGATTCCAGGTAAGATGTGGTGAGGTGATTTACCTACACACGGTTGATTTTTAACAGATGACAGGGAGACATGATCTTGTGAGCTAACCTTGAATAATTTGCAGCCTTTTCAGATCTTTTTCATCCGGCTCTTGGGATTTAACTGAATCAAGTGCTCTAGAGCCAGGATCCTACTAAGGTAAAGAATTCATTTATTTAGTTAAATGGGCAACAAAGTAAAGATTAAAATGGCTGCAGTGAGTGTATTTCTGATCTGCCTGTTCTGCTCCCCACTCTGTCTCTGGTGAACCCTCTCACCGCCCCACGCCTCTGGCCTTTACCCCAGCTTGTATGTATAAATAAATAAATCTAAAAAAAAAAATGGCTGCAGTGAACTAGACTTCCATTTTCCATACCTAGCTCCAGGGTAAAATCATCAGGGATTTTCCCCTGGAATGAAAATATCTTCTGATGAAACTGACGTTTGGAGATCATGAATCCCCATAGTTTCTGTGCTAGTGGTGTGGTGTTTAAGGTCTGTGGTTCTGGAACCAGATACCTGGGTTGAAATCCCAGCTTGCCGATTGCAAATTGGGTAACCACGTTGGGTAGCCATGGCAAATTTCTTAAACTTCCTGCCTCAACTTCATCATCTGCAAAATGGTACCCAAGGGAGTGAGTACTTCTTCATAAGGTTGTTGTGAAATTAAATAACATCCTTGATAGCTGTCTGGTATATAGTAAATGCTCAATAAACACTATCTGTAGTTTTAAATACTATTTAATTTATCATCAAATTGGAACAGTTTTTGAGAGTGAAAATGTGTGCTATTAATAACCAGGGCAGCAGTGGGGGATGAACAAAGTGGTGGGTGTCAACAGGTACAAATTTTTAGCTATAAAATAACACTTAGGGATATAATGTAAAGCATAGTGGCTACAATTAATAAATACTATATTGTATATTTAAAAGTTGCTAAGAGAATAGATCATAAATCTCATCACAAGAAGAAAAGTTGTTTAACTATTGATATATGTGGTAATGGTTGTTAGCTAGACTTACTGTGATGATCATTTCACAATATATATACGTATGTTGAATCATTATTACTATATTGTACTTCTGAAACTAATATAATGTTTTAAGTCAATTATACCTCAATAATAGATCAATAAAATAACCATGGCAGCACAATAAGATTAAACTGGTCAAACCCAAAGGCTTGCTGTTGGTGATGATGACGATGATGATAATGGTGATGATGTCATCCAGCAGAAGCCAGTGGCATCATCATTAGCCTTAATGGTTCACTGACATAGCAGCTCTTATCTAAAGCTCCAGTGTCAAAATTCAAACATAATCCTCCTTGTTCCCACTCTTTTCCACTAGCAACCATTAAGCTAGAGCCACCACATCAAGCCAGAGGGGAATTCTATGTATTATTTTACTTCTTAGAGACCCAAGCAGAAAAGATAAGGTTTAATTATTACTATGTTGAATCAGTTAGTTCATTTTTGTATTCTGTAGTCTAATCTCAACTTGCTCTCTTCCCACCTGGGTCGAGAGGTTTCATATATGATTCAAGCCAATCACAGATAATTACGATCTGATTTATCAGGGGGAAATCTACATTGCAGTATTGTAAGCATAATTCAATTCCCAGTAAAGATGGGGGAGTTACAAACCACTAAGATGAGATTGGGAAGACCAAAAATTCAGGGTTCATAACTTCCAAATGATGTCAGTTCATGAGGCAGGGATGGGGGTTGCCACGTCCAGTGACAGATGTCAAATGTGGGTTAGGGTTCCTTAGTGTCTCGGATTGACTTCTTCCAGCACGTGTATTTATACAGCCTCAGAGCTATGTTATCAGGGCCGCCTGTTAGTTTTTTGGGCTTGGCCTCTGGGCACATCTAGGTTTTATCTGTCCCTGCCGCCCATGTGGGGTTATCAATGGCTTCAAGAATAAGTGGTTACTTTCATTTAAAGTTTTTAGCATAAGTCACTCCATTTCAATTCCACCCATTTCCTGATTGGTCAGTATCACTACAATACCAGCATGTATAACAATTTTACTGGGAGAATGTAATTTAATAAATCACAATACGGTGACTGAGGCCTGTGGATCAGTATAAATTTATCCTTTAGCTCACAATGCATATTTATTATCTCAACTTCTAGATCTCAGCATGGCATTGGTTTCTTTCTTCTTTTTTTAGACCATGATGAGAAACCAAATATAAAGGGAAATTCCCAACCACAGGCTGAAACCTGCTTTACTAATTTTATCTAACATACGATGTCAGTCATGGCAAGAAAACGTGTGGTTCTTAGTTGTCTCATTATTTAGTGAGCAGCTACTGTATGCACAGTGCTGAGCTAGGAAATATTTGAGACAGGGTGCCACAGGGAGTTTTCAATATGGTTCAAAACATGCAAGGATCATTTGTGAAACAGCAATGACATAGGCCTGGTTATAGTGGAGACAGATGTGTGATTCAATACGTTCAGCAAGAGAAGAAAATCATTCCAGGTTAAAGCTTTCAGGGAAAGCTGATGAAGGAGGTCAGTTTGAGCCAGGCCTTCAGGATGGTTGCTATCTGTAGAGACAGAAAAGAGGTACAAGAACCTGCCAGGTGGGGATGTGATTACAAGATAAGACAGAGCAAGGGGTTAAGACTGAGAAAGGACTTGACGTTTTGGAATTAGGTAAACCTACTTTTATAGGCAGGGAAGCTCAGGCAAGTGAAGGGTTGGGCCACGAGGGTCCTGATGATGCTAAAGCTTCACTCTAGCTTTATAAGCTCCGTGCAGATCTGCCATTATAATTGTACAGGATTTACAAATTTTAAATAGGCAACATGAGTTGAGATGATTGTAATTGTTCCTTTATTAGCCTTTTCTCTGTTCAGGAAGGACACAGGGAGAAATGCCTCTTAACATAAAGTGTAAACTCTCTCTGGAAGGTGACAACCAGAAGGTGTCCAATTAGATGACCCATTTTGAAACGCGACTTGATTACAGGCTTGATGTCTTTCAAACATAGCAATATAAAAATTCCAAATATACTGGCTGCCCGATGAGGGAGAAAGGTTTTCTTGGAAGAACAGCTTTCAAACTTGGCAAATAACTCAAATAAGTTTCTGCAATGCCCTCCCCTGGCAGTCATTCATAGAAATTTACAACTTGGCATCGTGATTCAACCACATATTATTGTTTAATTAAAAGTGCTTCTTTTAATAGATCAATAGACTTGCTTTTAGGAGCTGCCATAATAACACCTATACTTTTATTCAAAGTGGTAAAGGGTAATCAGGAAGAATGACACATTGTGGCTCAATAAAGTCAGAGCTAAGAGGTGCATGATACGGCACGCCACGTTGTGTTGGGATGCACGTAACACGAGTCACAGCTCTTTGAAACAGAGAGAAAATCCCGAGCCAATTCAAACTAATGACCTGGCTCTTGTTTCTGAAGCGGGTGGGGGTTGGCATGAAACCATTTTCATGCCACTCCTGAACAGAGTTAGCACTGCACATTGGACCTTGCTGAACTGCAGCCAAAGGGCTTGGCAAAGACCAACCAAGAGGTATTAGAAGGTGTCCTAAAAGGAGGTGCAGCAGGACTGCATGTGCTTTTCCACTCTCTGGAAACCTCTGCCTGTTCTGTCTTCCAGTTTCCATGCTCTGTCCTGTCTTTCTTTTATCAGATATTCTGTTCTTCTCTTCCCTGGAAAATCTGTTGCAAAAAGTGGACCTTCACCCTTTTGTGGGAATGTAACCCCTTTGAAACTCTGACCCAGCCTGTGCATGCTCTTGTAGCAAAGTGACCACAAACTCAGACCTTTGCAGAAATTTGCAGGAGATCCACAAATGCTCTGAAGCCCACAGGCACACTGGTCCGTGTTCACCGACGATGCTGGACAAGGAAAGATGGGCCTTTAAAGTGACTCTAAAAATAGATTAAATCTAAGAGGCATTTTGTTCGAGATCCGTAACTTACACAGATGAGTAAGTTCATAGCTACCTGGCCGATCGGTATGCCAGGTGTTGCTTCACAGAATTTTTGTCTTGACTCTGGAGGAAGCCTCCTGTACTTGGAAAATGTCTCCATCTCATCTTTGGGCAGTGGCCATCACCAAGTTTCTCCCCAGGCCTGCATACAACTCCCCTGCCCTGATAGCTATTGTAGGTTGTCAAAAAGAGAGAGAGCACATTTCTTGACAGAATTCTGTTTACTCGGAGAACGTAGCTTTTTCTGGAGAAGTTTTTAGATTAAAAAAAAACAACTTTCAATTTGAATGGAAGCTCTTCTGGTTGAATCTTAAACCCAAAACAGAATTGAAATTCCTAGTCTGAACATCTGATGTTGTCCTGGCTTCTTAATATATGAATATGTGAGAGATAATATATATCTCTCTCCTGTGAAATACACCAGATGCAGCAAAGTTCTACTTAGCAGCCAAATGGGAGGGCAGGTGATCCGTTTCCTCTCAGAGAACTGGGTGTGACTTCATCCCCTCATGGGTGAACTCGCTTCTGTGACTCCACATGAGCAAAGCACCGCCGGCCATCCCGGAGGCGAAGGGTGCCTCAGGAGCCCGCCTCAGCAGGGAGACCGGTGCCTCTTGCTAAAACCAGATGAAAATAGCGAGCAGAGAGCTTGCTGGGTGCTAAAGGTACTCTGGGTGCTCAAAGGTGGACAGTCCTGCAAGGCTGTGGTGTTTTCCACCTCACGCACAGATGTGAAGCTGTGGCATGGAGAGGTGAGCAACTTCCACTGGTCCCGCACCGGGAAGCGTGGTGTGGTTTGAACCACGTTTGACCTGCTCTCTCTGCTTCCCCTGGCACCAGGCTCTGCTCACAGGAGCTCAGAAACTTGAAGTGGCTCCCACAGAAGGTTGGCCAAGATGCTGGGTAGGTTTTCTCTCCCCATCAGTGGAGAGACATGAGCCCGCAGGCAATCCTTGGGGACCTTGTGTCAGTTTCTTTCTTTAAAAAAAAAAAAAAAACATTTTGTTTATTTTCCTACATCAGTGTTCATTTTTGGCCAGTATTTGATTCCTCTCCTCTGATGTGCTCCCCGTAGTTCTCCTACCGCCAAGGAACCCGTGACCCACCCCCACAGACCCTTGTGCCCTCTTCCCCCCTGTTTTGACCCCCTTTCCTCCCCCTCCCCTGCTAGATGCCGCAGCTCTAAGTCTGCTGACAAGTTTTGTCTTTTTCCTGACCCTTCGTTAGGTTTCTCTATATTCCACATGTAAGTGAAACCATCCAATATTTATCTTTGTTTGGTTTCTAATTCCATTTGTAGAAGATAAAAATAAAACTCCCAGTGGTAGTTAGGCTTTGGCTTCTCATGAAGTTCTTTGATTTTCTCTCTCTGCTCTTGACAGGGAACACATTTTAAGTCATAGCAAATTAATCAGTGGTCTTCTCCATGATGAAACTATATTTGAACAGAGAACATATGATCTCGAGACACTTGGTTTCCTGAAACAAATATAAGGCAATCCAAAAGGAGCACAGTAAGCTGCTCAAACAGAAATTTTTTAAAATCAAGCTTAAAATAGCAGGAGAATGGGATTCAGTGAAATTCATCCTTAGTCTGAGAGCCCCCTGGCCTAGTTCTTTCCTTTTGTGTCTTTGTGGAGGGGGTTGGCTTATCCCTCTCACAGGAACTCACTCTGATGGTCTCCGCTGTTTTCTTTGTTTCTAACTAGTATGTCCACAAAATACGGTAAAGGATTTTTTAGGAAATGATGGAACTTCATGTGTCGCTAGAAGGCTAGCAGTCACTGACTGCTTTTGTGAGAAGTTCAAAATGACTCTGAGAAAGAACAGTTTTGTAGAACTACAGGACACAATTCTAATTTATCTTGATGTCAAAGAAAAACCAAATATAGGGACAAGAGAACTTTTAAAATGGGAAATTGTGTAAAGGTTCACGACTCCCCGTGTGTGTGTGTGTGTGTGTGTGTGTGTGTGTGTGTGTGTATGAATATGAATGTGTATATGTGAATGTATTCACAGTGAGCTGACAGGGAGTGCTTATTATGAGGAATTATTGTTTGTTGTTTTAAAGAGATCATCCCATAAAGTGAATTAATCAAGGCAGATTAAATATTCATGAAGGATGTAATTTTAAAAACCACATCTGTAAAACCACATTTAAATCCTGCACTTGGGAACCGTGTACCTTTTGTTATATTGTACGTGA
>PVIJ01020449.1:0-20900 GCA_004024925.1 Scalopus aquaticus | reverse complement strand
GGGCGTGGCCTGGGCAGACGGGTGTGGTCCGGGCGGGGTGCTGGGAGGGGCTGGCGGGGCGTGGTCCGGGCGGGTGGGCGTGGTCCGGGCGGGTGGGCGTGGTCCCTCGCAGCCCAGTGGAGAAGGGGCCTCAGCTGCCGCCCCCACAGGCTACGCCATGGGCTGGGGGCCCATCACCTGGCTGCTCATGTCCGAGATCCTGCCCCTGCAGGCGCGCGGCGTGGCCTCGGGGCTCTGCGTGCTGGTCAGCTGGCTCACCGCCTTCGCCCTCACCGAGTCCTTCCTGCCGGTGGTGGTGAGTGCCCTCCGGGACCCTGGGACCCCGCAGCCTTGCTGGCCGCAGCAGGCCACCCCTCGTGCCGCTCAGCTACAGGGCGGGGGCCCTCTGAGGTCAGCCCCTGTCGGGGAGAGCAAGGTCAGGGACAGCCTGGGGCGCCTGCACCACCATCGCGAGCTGGAGACAGCGGCCCAGCCAGGGTGGGGCCCCGCTGGACTCTGCTGGGGTTCACTGAGCCTTGCACACCCTTGCGTCAGCTGTCACCCGCCCACACACACGCACACACTCATGACACTCATGCACACTCACAGGTGTGCGCACACACACGTGCATACACACACACGCGGGTGGCTGGGTGGACTGCTTGGGTCCCTCAGCAGCAGCCTGACCACAGACCAGCTCCCCACCACACACACACACACACACACACACACACACACGGCTGCGGAGCTGAAACTCCCTGTTGGTGCAAACTCCTCCCAACCAGAGTCTCAGTCACCTTCTAGCGCCCAGTTGGGGTGCTCGGCCAGGACCTGCTGGGGTGCCGTCAGGGGGTGAGGGCAGGGTGGGAGGACACCGGTGTGGGTAGGCCAGCTGGGAGGCTGATGTGCCCAGCGCCCCCCAGGGATGCACGAGCAGAGGGCAGGCAGGACGGGTGGCCAGAGGCTGTGGCGGCAGCCCCCTGCAGGCCCACACACGGAATAGCTAAAACCCCTGCGGGGGGGGGGGGGGGAGGCCCAAGGCAAGGCTGTGGGCCAGGGGGCCTGGCCAGGGTGGGCTGGGCTGACAGAGGGAGGGGTCGTCAGCCCAGAAGTCCGAGGGGCTCCAGCACCCTGCTGAAGCACCCTTATTTTCCCAGGGGCTGTGGGGCGCCCCAGGAGCCTCTGAGCAGAGGTAGGGCAGATGAGGGCCCCCAGGCTGGCTGATGCCAGCAGGCCCCCGGGGGCCCAGTGACCGCACGCCCTCCCCCACAGAACGCCCTGGGCCTGCAGGTGCCCTTCTTCTTCTTCGCCGCCATCTGCCTGGTGAACTTGGTGTTCACTGGCTGCTGCGTGCCCGAGACCAGGGGCCGGTCGCTGGAGCAGATCGAGTCCTTCTTCCGCACGGGGCGGAGGTCCTTCCTGCACTAGGTCGGCCCGTGGGGGCTGTGGGAGGCAGCGGCACCAGAGGAGCCCGGGCCGCCAAGCACGACAGGCCTCGGACCGCCCAGCCAGGACATCCTCGGCCAGGACGGGCCAGCAGAGGCGCAGCCCTTGCCGCAGGGAGCACGCTGGGGCCACTCGGCCGTGGGCGCCCTGGGCTCCTGACTCCAGTGGCCAGAATGCCCCATGCAGTGACGGGGCCTGAGAGGACAGGGAAGGGCGGGCACAGGGAGGCAGGCAGTGCCACCTCGGGCGGCGTGTGCCCCAGAACGGCCCAACCCGCAGCCCGCCCGGGGCAGGGGACCCTGTGCAGATGTCCTCCCTGCCGTGAAATAAACACTCGGGCTCCCAGCCCCAGAAAGGAGTCCTGTTCTAGGTGGGGGACCCCCTTGCCCCCAGGCTAGACCCAGATTCTCAGCCCAGATCCCCAGGGCCTAGTCCCCCTGCTGGCCTCCCCGCCCCAGGCCAGGCGTGAGGCAGCCTGAGAAGGGAAGCCCTCGAGGGTGCAGTCTCCCTGCTGCACGACCACGGGGGGCCACGTCCCCCCACCCTGTCTGGGACGGGTCGGTCCCCTGGGCGGGACGGTCCGGCTCGGCTCGGCAGCGCAGAGAAAAAGGCACTGGGAGAGCAAAGCAACCCGCACCGGGCTTTATTGCTGCAAACACAGGTTGTCGGGGGAAGCCCGTGAGCCCCCCCACAGGAGCCAGCTGCGGCACCGGGCCCCTCAGCTCCAGTCCAGGACTGCCCGGCTGAACACCAGGACCCCCAGCAAGGCCTCCGCGCCCCCCGGCCTAACAGAGGACCCGGCCCTTCACCTACACGCCCCGAGGTGCAGCCTTCCTGGCACGGGCCCCTCCTCCGGGCTCCCCCTAGGGGCAGAAGCAACCCCGAGTCCCACCTCCAGGGTAAGAAAGAGCCAAGAGGGGCAGGCGAGACCCAGCTCCTCCTGGGAGGTAGACAGGTCTGTTCACGGCACACACACACGTGTACACACACACACACACACACACACACACAGCTGGCCTGGCATCTACAGCCCTTGGACCCAGCACTGGCCTGAGGAAGGGGACCCCAGGGGGCCTCTAAGGTACTTGCCCCCCCCAGGTGCACCCTAGGGCCCTGCCACCTGGGGGACGGGCGGGGCAGGCTCCCTGGATGCTGCTGGGGGAGGGCCCTGAGCAGGTGCCCACCGAGAGTCCCGCTCTGCGTGCAGCCGGCCCCCGGCGGAAGGTCCTCTGGGAAGCAGGGCCTGGGGCCCAGCCCCAGGCAGGTTCCCACAACAGGGGAACCTGTTGCAGCAGGTGGCGCCCGCTGCACACACCCCCTCCCTGCCGAGCCACCCACCAAGCTTGGGTGGCCGAGACCACGGCAGAGGGACAGGCGTGGAAGGGCCAGGGGCAGTGCTGGCGCAGCCCCCAGGAGCCGCCACCCGGGCCCAGCCTTGCTTGCCCGCAGGCTGCCCCCTGGCCCAGCATGGGGCAGTGGGAGAGCTGAAAGCAAGGGGCAGCGAGCCCCCCAAGGGCAGGGCGGGAGCAGGAGCTCAAGCCTGCTAAGTAGCCCTGGCCACGGTGAACAAGCCAGGGCCACCCCTCACCCGCACAGCCCGGCGGGCCGGGCACCCACCCTCCCTCTCAGCTCCAGGTGTGGGCAGGAAGCACCCAGCCGCGGCCGGGCCCAAGAGGGCACGGCAGGACACCTTGTCCTGGGGGCCGGGGACTGGGACACGGGCACCCCACCCAGCCACTGGTCGCCCCAAGGCCAGATGCGGGGTCCCAGCAGCAGCGGGCAGCACCGTGGCCAGGCAGCCAGGTGGGCCGAGGACTCGGCTACGGGCTGCCCTCCCGCCCACAGGCCAGACCCACCTCTGGACACGACTCAGCAGCCCCTCCAGGCCTCCAGCTAAGAAGTCTGGAGACCCCCAAGTCCGTCCCAGCCCAGCCAGGCCAGCTGGCGGCAGTGGGCCCGGCGGCTGGGCACGGTCTGCCGCCCACCCATCCCCACGCCGGCCGAGGCCTGGCGCTCAGGCCCAGGAGGCCTGCGGAGAGCGGGCAGGGGGCTGAGGGAGCCGCAGAGGAGCCCCCCAGACAGGCGGGGGCCCCGTCACAGCTGCCCCTCCAGGGTCTCTGTGAGCTTCTCCTCATCCGCCTGCTGCTTCTGCTGCTGGATCCTGGCGTAGGAGATGGCGTCGCCCCTGGGGAGAGAGCAGGTCAGTGCCACCCAGCCAGGCCTGGAGACAGCCCTCCCAGCCAGTCCCCGGCCTCGGGGGCCCAGACAGGGGCCGTCTTATCGCGCCAAGGGGCGGGCTGCTGGGAGCTGGGCCGCAGGCTGAGACCGCCCCGGCTGTGTGGGGTGGGGGGGCGGGGCTGAGCGGTGCCAGCGCAGAACCTGGGCAGGAAGCGGCACGCATGGGCCACTGGGAGCGGGGAGGCCAGGCTGAGCCGCCGGCAGCCTCGAGGCCTCGTGCTAAACCCCGGGACACCGCCGGGAGTCCCAGCAGCCTCTGTGCCTGTTTCCAGCACGGGCAGGGGGCCGCCCTCAGAGTGGAGCCCCCAGGCCGGGGCAGACGCACTTCCTGCCCAGCGCGGCGAGTCCGTACAGCACTCCCGTGGCAAAGGCGACGGCGTTGCCCAGCAGCGTGGTCAGGGTCAGGCTGATGACGACAGGGACCACGGCCATCCTGGGGAGAGACGGGGCTCAGGCCCAGCCCGGCCGCTGAGGCTGAGGCTGAGGCCTCACAGTGCCCCTGCAGACCAGCAGGGGTGGGAGGACCCCCGAAAGCAGCTGGGCCACACCCGCTTAGGCTTCACAAAGTCCTTGACACCCTGAACTTGTGTGCAAAGATGGGGTGCTTTCCGGGAGAGGACTGGGCGCTCCCACCAGATTTCAGGGTCCCCGAGAGTGACCAGACGGTGGAGCAGCAAGCCCCGTGCCCCCTGCAGCCCCCGAGCTTTGCGACACTGGACAAGCCACTCCGCTTCTCAGAGGTGTGTCAAGGGGGACCCCACCTCAGAGAAAACGGGGGAGCAAGTTAACTACAGAACTGGATGCTGCAATGTCGGCGGGCAGCAAGAAAGGTCCCCCTGGGGCCTGCCCTGGGCAGCCACAGCTGTGGCCCCTGCTGCATGCGCCCCCTGGTGGCGAGGGACGGCTCTGCCTTAAATGTCCGTGGGGCTGGGGGATCCCTGACCCTGCAAGGCTGAGTTAACTGGACAGAGCAATGCCTGGGTGTGAGGACCAGCCCTGCTGCCTGCTGGAGAAGCGGCCCGGCCTCACCCGCCCACACCCTGTGCACCAAGGCCACAGGCCCGGGGCACCTGGCCGGGCCGGGGGTGGGGGCCTGGGCCAGGCCCACTAATTCTACCTGAGTCTCCATTCTGGTGGGACATGTGGCCGTGACTTTTATGGAAGCTATAAAACTCCTAAGTAATAAAAAGAATAACAAATTGCAAACGGGGGGAGTCTTCCGTCAAAATAAAATTACAGGCGGGGAGAACATTCGCGGGAGACACGCCCAAAGACGAAGACACTTTAATGCAGCAAACACAGAACTTGCTAAATAAGACGTTTAGATGCCAATTTTCAAAAAAGAGGAGCGATCAGTGAAAAAAAAACAGACGGACATGGGCTCGCAGCTCACGCCGGTCCCCGAGCCGGCCAGCGGGCCAGGGAGATGCTTAGCCCTTTGCACAGAACTGAAGGGCGCACTGAGGTCCTTCCAGAGGTGGTGACGGCCACCTCACGGCCCCATCGGGACGCACAGCCCAGGAAGGTGTCGCCAGCCCAGCGGCCTGAGCAGAGGGCGCCACGGCTGGCGGGAGGTAGGGGGGTTGGGGCGGGCTGTGTCCGGGGGCGGGCTTGTCCCCGCTGCCCAGGCTCTGTGTGATGAGGAACATACCAGGGCAGGTGTGCTGGGAGGGGCCCCGCGGCTGGCAGGGTCTGGAGATGCCCAGAGACGGCCTGAGGGCGCGTGGCAACAGGTGGGCAGGGAGCAGCGCTTGGAGCCATTTTCTATTTTCCAAACTATTTTTTTTGATATATCAATAAAATAATAAAGCTGGAAGCCAAGGGCAGGCAGGCCTGGTGCTTGCAAGCCCGCCCACCTTCGTGTGGACACAGGGAGAGGGCCGGGACCGAAGGGCCCCCAGCTCGGAACTAAACTCTCCACGTTAACTCCAAGGACCACCGAGGGTACGTGTTGTGCTGGGGCTGCTGGGGCTGTGGAGGGCCCGCCTCGCACAGGTGCTGCTCTAGAAGCTTCCGGGAATGAGACACATGCTGACACCAGCGGAACCCGAGACACACGCCCGGCGCCACGCTCCGCAACACAGCCACAGCCTGAGCGCGCAGCCGCTGACCCCGCCCCGGGGGATGGCTGGGCGACAACCACCGGCCTCCCCTGCCCGGGGCACTGAGCCAGCAGGTCTGGGGGAGCCACTCACCCGCAGTAGAAGCCGGCCTTCTGCCAGGCGCGCATGCGGTCCACCCTCTCGGCCACCGTGTTCGCGAACTCGATGAACGGGCAGCAGAAGGGCGCCTCGCACAGCAGCAGCACGAAGGCGTTCAGGCTGTGGGGGCGGGGGTGGCGGTCGGCTTCCAGGGCGGCTGCCCCTCCCTGGGGCCACTTCCCAACAGGCCCGGCTGCCCCACCGGACGCCCTGCTGGGGAAGCCTGGGCTGCTGCTCTCCTTTCACAGGGGAGGGGCCGACACCTCGCCGGCTGCTGTGGGTACCAGGACAGCGACCGGGCAGCCCCAGGCCGGCGGGGGCTGGACAGCACACTCAGGGCAAGAGGGCCCAGCCCTGCCCGGGGGCCCAGGCAGGCAGGAGGGGCCACGGGGTGGGCCCCGCCACGGTCACCCCAGGCCGCTGCTCCCGGCTTGGCTTTCTCCCTGGGTAGGCCACGGTCGGTGGGACTCCCAGTTCCGGTGGCCACTCCGGCTACCCGCACTGGTCAGACACACTGGCTCGGGGCACTCCCCAGCTGCTGCTGAGGGGCGTGGGGCCGGTGTGCCAATCGGGAAGTGCCAGTGGCCTGACTGACAGCCCAGCCCTGGGTGGAAAGGCCTGGGTGTGCGCTGGCCGGGCCCTGATGAGGATTCCCAGGGAAGTGGGAATGGAGGAGGTGAAGCCCCGCCCCGGTCAGCAGCCCACAGATGCCAACCCCGCCGGGGCACTGCCCACGCCTACTCACATCATCCACACGCCGGCTGCGATGTTCAGAGGGTGGATGGTGACGCAGTTGAAGAGGCCGGAGATGGCGCACGCTGCAGGCAAGAGTGGCGTGGAGGGGTCGGGGGCAGAGCCGGCACCCGCAGCCTCCCCTCCACCGCAGGGCGGGCTGGGCTAGGTCCAGGTCCCGCGGCCTGGCCAGGCAGGATCAGGGCTGCACGCTCTCTTCCGGGGCCTGGAGGAGCCCCTCGAACCCAGCTACGGGACACCGCCCCCAGGCCTCAGGCCGGCAGATGGCAGCAGGGTCACGGGGCTGGCCACACCAGGGCTGGCCACACCAGGGCTGGCCACACCAGGGCTGCCTCTCTGGGAACAGAAATCAGGTTGGGCCGGACCCAGGTGGCAGCCCCAGCACTGGCTTACACGCCACCCAGTGACCATGGGAAGGGCTCATCCTCTCCCCCAGCCCCACAGCCCAGCCCACTGACAGCTGAAATAAAGGGGGCCACAGGAAGAGGGGTGCATCCAACACCCCCAACTGCACCCCAAGGGCAAGGCAGCCAAGCTCGCTTCCCTGCTCCACCCACTGCCTGCAGCGCAGCTTCAGGAGGCACCAGGAGGCTGCCAGGTGGGTCCGGGGAGCAAGCTGCCCAGCCAGCCAGCCAGGCCAACAGGGAGGGGAGCTGGGCCCTCAGAGGCAGCAATTAGCAACCAGGTCATTAAATTTGCAGCAGCTCCCCCGCACCTGATCCCTGACCCAGGCTGGATCCCAGTTTTCCCGTGTAACCCTAGCCGGCAGCCGCAGGCAAAGGGGCAGCCAGAGAATGGGAACCCAGATGGCCAAGGCCTCCCTCCGGCGCCCCCGTCTCTGAGGACCCCATCCTTCCTGCCTCTGAGCAGGTGCCATTCATCCCTGGCACGGCACGCAGGTGTTCAGGCCGCAAGGTCCCTGGGGCAGCCCCAGGCTCTCACCTCCAGCTCCATCCCTACCCCACTGCCCTGCCAACCTGGGAGGGCCGGTTGCAGCCCCCGGGCCGGGCGCAGCCAGCAGCCCCTTAACAATCAAAGGCGGAGGAAGCGCGTGGGAAGGCCAGTGTGCTGCTGGCCAGCCTCGTCCTCTCAGCGGCTGCACCCCAGCGCGCTTTACCTCCCAGGGGCACAGAAGGGCAACCCTACCCCTGCCCACCCCAGAGCGACGGGCCAGGAGCTCAAGCCTTATTTGAAGGCCGGTTTCATCTCTAGAACTCCAAATTATTTCGTGTCGCCTCCCCCAGACCTGCAGGAGAAGCTGACATTGCAGGGGGACTAAGCTTCATAAGTAGCCCCAATACTGTGACCGCCTGGGGTGGCCCAGGAACCCGGCTTCGAGACAGCAGCATAAAACATGCAGTGCCAGGCTGCACCCCAACTCCCCGTGGAGGGCAGGGCCGCAGGCGGTCAAGACCCTTCCTTTCTCCCCCACCAACTACCGTCACCCCCACTCTAACCAACGCACCCACACCCACCAGTCGTTCCCACAAACTGAAAAAACACAATTGCTCTGAACAGCAGTGACAGGGAACGGGCTTTGTGCAAAGTGGGGGGGCTGTCCCACGAAGCCTGGGGCGAGGCCAGAGCAGCACACCCCAGCCCTGCACCCCTGAACTCCCTTGCAGCCGCCACCGTGGGGACCCTGAAAGGGCGCTCCTGCGCACATCTGGTCAGGGTCCTCCTAGCCCCTGTGTCGGGGCGCCCTTCCAAGCCTGAGGACTCCCTGGAGAGCGCCCCTTCCAGGAGCCCCTGCCGGTGTGCCCCTGCGGTGGGCGGCTGGGGAGGAAGCAGACTGTCCGTCCAGACGGGCTTTCTACGGCCTCTGAAGACCTGCCGCTGACCCGACCTCACTTCTGCGGCAGATCGGCCGCCCCGCGTGGTCTTCCGGGGCGCACGCAGAAAGGGCCCGCGGGAACTTGGGGATGGGGCTGGGGGTAGAAAAGCGGGCGGTGAGCGGCGGCTGAGGCAACCGGAAGGCGGAGAACTGACGGCGCAGGAGCGCGCGGGCCTCCGAGCGCAGCGAGGACCCAGGGAGGGGCGCCTGCTCCGCGGTCAGCAGCCCCGCGCCACCTGCGGCGCCGCAAACGGCCTTCGCCCAGAGGCTGCCGCCCCACCCACGCCACGTCAACAGGTGAGGCCGCCTGGGGCCGGAGCGCCCCGAGCCGCCGCAGCTCTTGACGCCCCGGAGGGGCCGCGCGGAGCCGGGGCGCCGAGGGCGCGGGGACCTGCGGTGTCCGGCCCGCGCCCCGCGCCGCCCCGCGCAGCCACCTGGGGCCGGGTACTCACACGCTGCCCCCAGCACCCCCGACAGGCGACACAGCCAGCGGTACCACCACGTCATGCCCTCCTCCTGCGCGGGCGGCGCGGGGCCGGCTGGCGCCGCCGCCCCGCCGGGGCCGCTCATGGTGCCGCCGTCCGGCACAAAGAGCTCCGAGCCGGCCGCGTCGGCCCGCGCGCTGCCTTGTGGGAGAGGCAGCCACATTAGCATAGGGGCGGGGCTCGGGGCCCGAGGGGGCGCCCGAGGGGCTCATTAGCATAGGGGGCGGGGCTCTCGGGACGGACGAGGTGAGGCCCAAGGTAAGGCGCTCACCGGGCGGAGCGAGAAGCCCCGGTGGACTCGCGCCAATTAGCATACGGGGCGGGGTCTCAGGGCCCCGACGAGAAACTCCGCAGGGGCTCGCGCCCGCCAGCCTCGGAAACCAGGTGTGCCCAGTGGGCTCCGCTCATTAGCATAGAGGGCGGGGGCTCAGGGGCGGGGGGGGGGGGTCTCAGGGCCCGGAGAGGCGCCAGGTAGGGGGCTCGCGCCCGTGCTTCGGAGGCTTGACTCGCGGGTCCAGTCGAGGTGTGCCGGGGCCCGGGTCTCTAGCTCATTAGCTTAGGGAGAAGCTCTCAGGCCTAGACCAGGTGCTGGGGAGAGGGCTCCGCGCTCGCCAGCCTAGGGGACCCCGCCCTTAAGGCAGCGGCGGGGTGCTCCCGACGGGCCTGGTGCTCCCGGGTGCGGGCGTCACGGAGAGGAGCGAGATGCACCCAAGGGGCCCGCGGTCATTAGCATAGGGGCCCGGCCTGTGGGCTCCCGACTCCGCGGGATTTAGATCTCCCATAGAGGCTGCGCAGAAAATTAACCAGCGCCGCGACGAGGCCCAACCACGATGCCACACTCGCGTCTCTCTCCACGGAGAAGGAAGGAGGACGCGGGGGTGGCCAGCGAGCGGCCAGCTCAGATCGGGAGTGGATCGGGAGTGGGTCTGGAGCCGCAAGGCCTCCAGGAGACCCCACCATGCCATGGGGCGGGTCTTCAAACCACCTCTGGGTAGTTACGTGAAAAAAGCTGGCTCCGCGTGTTGCGTTTGGTTGCGTTTATTGGTGCCAGAAGGGCGTGGGCTTCCTTTGCGGGGAGCCCTGGACCCCCAGCCCCTGGCGTGATGGAGGTCCTAAGGGAGAGACACTCAGGGAGGGCGGGATTCGAACGGAGAAACTCCAGGCCAGAGTCAGCCCTCAGGGCTGCCAGGCACCTAGCTGGAGCCCCGGGCATCAGGCTCCTTCCTTCCCCTTCCAGGACCGGGAGGCCGCAGCGCCCGGCGCCCCTGTCAGTGGGGTGTACTTGGGAGGAGGCGGGCGCAGGGTGCGGCCAGGACCCCACACTCCAGGTTGGAGGGTCCAGTACTGGCCCCGCAGGCTGGCGTGTGCCTCCAGAAAGCCCTGGCTGAACTCCAGCTCGGCCTGGCTGCTCTCCGACTCCCAGTACAGCGCCCGCGGCCCCTGGAACGTCCTGGACCTCAGGCTGTGGGTGTCCCGGATCTGGGGGGACAGGCAGTCCAGTGACGGTCAGCCAGCACTCGCAGAACCGGAATACACATGGCAGCTCACACGGCAGCCCCGGGGGGGCACCATCACCCCACTCGGGAAGCCAGGGCTCAGAGAAGTGCCTCTCCCCCAGGGACACGCAGCCAGAGCGCTGGGGTCTGGCCGTCGCCAGGTTCCGAAGCCAGGCTGCCCCTGAGCGTCCCTCAACACACACAGCCGCCCGGGGCGGGGCTAGCGGGCGGGGTGACCCCAGGCTAACTGGCGTCCGGGTCACCCTCGCGCAGAGCTCAGCAAACGTTTGCTGGTGACTAAGTGGAGGAGACACCTCCCGCTCTCACTGGTGAGTTTGAGGGTGTGGGACTTGGGGAAGCTCTGGCCCAGTGCCCCGTCCCCGTCTCCAAGGACAGGTGTCCAGAATCGCAGCGCTCTCCTGCCCCATCCTGGCGGCCTCACCGAGACGTAGCTGGCATTGGTGCCCTCAGTGTTGGGGTCCGCGTCGGTGACCAGGGCATGGATGGCGAGGCGGGCCTCTGGGGCCACGCTGATGAAGACGCGGCAGCCCCCCTCGTTCCTCCCACCTGGACGCATCGAGGGGCTCACGATCTCACCCCAGGGTCCAAAGAGTTGCATGTCACACTCTGCAGGGGCAAACAGGTGGAAGGTTTGGCGGAGGCCCCAAAAGTCCGATAAAGCCGGAGGCCAGGGCAGCTCACAGCCAGGGAGTGGAGAGGGGGGTATGTGCTACGGTCAGGATGGGGCTCCCAGGCCAGAGCCCCTGCTGAGCCCCCACCCCACCGTGTGGCACGAGCTGAAGGCTGTGCATGCTCTGAGTTCCGGCTCCCGCAGCCAAGGGGAGGCACCTGCAGGCCACACACAGAAGTCCTTCAGGCCGGGCCCGGCACAAAGCCCACTGCATTAGGAGGCCGGCCCGCCCGCCTGCACACCTGCACATGGGGAGGGCCGCATGGAGGAGAAACACCGGCAGGCAGAGACCCCTTGCCCCTCGCCACCCCGCCCTGGCACCCGCACAGCTGGACGCTGAGGGGCAGCGGCGCTGTCCAAGCTCTACAGAGGCAAAGCCTCAGGCTCGCGGGAGGCCTCGGGAGGGGCGCAGAGCCCTCTAGAACAGATTCAGGAGCCCCCTTCAGCCGGTGTGGGGTATGGGGTGCAGGCAAAGCCCCCCTAAAGCAACCAGCGGGAGGGTCGGAGGACACGGACAATGCCAGCCTCTGCCTGTGAGTGTGAGCACGCGCGTGTGCAAGCGGCCCCAGCTCTGAGGCTGATGAGCAGGGTCCAGGCACACCACGGCAGGTCTGGGGCTCAGCTCCCCACTGGGCCTGAAAGTGACTTAAAGGGACAGGCTGAGGTGTGGCCGGAGCCCCACACCCGCCATCTGGCCTCAAGGCCCCAGAGAGGAAGGGACGCAGCCCATGTCCCGAACCCCACGTGTGGGGTGAGCGTGGCTGTAGGTGGTCAGCGTTTCCGTGTCGGCCGCCCCCCTCTGCTGGCCCACTGCCCGTCGGGATGGCCCCGTGGCAGCAGCACCCGCCCGGCCACCCGGGGGGAGGGAGGCGGGGCGCAGGCGCACCTCTGTGGAAGGCCCCTGGGGCCTGTCGGCTCCCGTAGCGCAGCCGCACGCCCCCTCCGGGCCGCACGCGGCGCTGCCTGACCAGCAGCGTGTTGGCTCTGGAGCTGAAGGTGGCCCCGGCCAGCTTCCGGCAGGTCTTCCTCCACGTGAGTCTCCCCCGCAGCAGCAGCATCTCCCCTAGAAGGGGCGGTGCGGTGAGGGCCACTCCAGGCCAGCCACTGCCCGCCTTCTGGCCGTGGGCCTCCAGCTGCCTGGACATGTGCTGAATCTCCCCTCAGTGAGGTGGCGCAGTCGCTCCCCACCTCTCGGGCGTGATGGCACAGGCGGGGCCGGGCCCTCGGGAGGCCCCAGCATGCGGCAGCGCCCCGGACTTACCGGCGCTGCAGTTGAGGGAGCTCTCGAGGACGTGGACGGTCACCACCTCCCCCAGGGGCCGCCCAATGGCCACGGCGCAGTCAGCCCGCCCCGGGCCTCGCATGTCGATGGTTCCCGCTGACTCCAGGAGCAGCCGGCCACAGGCGCCTGGAGAGAGGGCACGGTGGGCAGCTGCGGGCAGCCAGGACGGCAGGGCAGGCGGGGCTCGCCGCGCTGAGGAAGGCGACGGGAGGGGCTGGCGTCCAGTGGACGCCTCCTCAGCTCGCGGAGGGGCCGCCCGGGCGGGACTCGGCCGTCCCGGGGACAGGAGCGCCTCTGGGCAGGCGCCGGCTCTCAGCACAGCCCTGGGGTCCCACTCCGGTTACTCTGCTCCAGTGGGAACGAAAACTAACTCGCCCTTCCCCAGCGCTAGGCGGCCCCCCCAGTCCAGCTGCAGTGTCCCAGGTGGTGGCCCCAGGACCACCCTGGAGATGCCTCGGCCCAGCCTCCTGCGGCCAGCGCCGGGACAGAAGGAGGAAGGAACGTAACTGGACTCCCCGGAGCTTTCCTGGGGCCCCGGCCCCGAAGGCTGGGGGGCAGGGGAGAGGGGGCGAGCCCAGAGCAGGGGCCACTGGGGAGGCGCCCCTGTGGTGGCAGCTGTGGTCCGGCCTGGAGCAGCGGCTTCCTCCCGGGGCGCCGGGCTGGACGGGGCTTGCCCTGGGCAGGGCCCAGCCCAGCAGCCCCGCACGGTCACCGGCTTGGGCAGGTGCTGGCAGAAGTCGGCTGGCACGGGCGCCTGGGTCTGGGGTCCGAGGCAGGCATCATGCCGGAGCTGGATCCCCTCCCCACAGGAGACAGAGCACTGCCAGGGAAGAGGGGAGGGGTCAGGGCCCTCCGGGGGCGACAGGACGGGGGCCCAGGCAGGTGTGGTGTCAGCCAGTCTGTGCACAGTGAGGGGAGGGGCGCCTGCCTCCATTCTACAGATGGGGAGACTGAGGCTCAGGTCCCCTTGCGTGGGCGAGGTGGGAGGGGCCAGATCCAAGCCCGGGTCTCTGTCACCCCAAATCCTAGCGCAGGACTGCGGGTCAGTGGCTGCAGCTGGGGGTCCCCAGCGCTCCTCTGGCCTGACCCAGATGCCCGGGCCCTTCTGACCGAGGCGGCACACTGTCTCCATCCCTCTTCTCCTGTCCACTCCAGAGCCAGCTCCTCCTGAGGGGACGTACCGGTCTTTCCGGGGCGCTGGCGGGGGTGAGCGTGGACGGCACAGGGCCAGCAGTGCGCGGCTGGGTTGCCTGCTCCTCCTGTCCCAGCGTCCCCAGCTCTCCGGGCTTCTTAAGGTCCACCGAGCCCCCGCCACTGCCAGCGGCCCTGCTCCCCGCTCCCCCACCTCCCTGGGGATGACAGTGACGCCCCAGGGGCCGGCCTAGCCGCAGTGCCCACCTGTGTCCAGGTGCTGACGTGCCACCGATAGGTGCAGTCGGCCACCAAGCAGGGGATGCTGGGCTGCGGCCGCATCTGGCCCCCGCAGGCCACCCCGTCCACCTCCGTGTCCTGGCCTCGGTCGAACCGCACACAGGCCACTGAGCGCACGGCGGTGCCGAGGCCGCAGCTGGCCGAGCAGGGGCCGTGGGACATGACTTTCCACCTGCAGAAAGAGGGCCCCAGAGGGAAGCCGGGCCTCCCGGAGCTGGCTTCACCCCGGCCCGCCTCAGCCGAGGCCTGGCCAGCTCGAGCCGTCCTGTCTAGCCAGGGCCCCCAACGCGAAGGCTACTGAGAAGGGGCCCGCTTCTCCTAACAGGACCCCCCGCCCATTGATGACGGAACACCAGGAACAACCAGAGTCCAGGACCGGGAGAGGTGGGCTGACGCCAGGCCCAGGGAAGCAGGTCCGGCCACACCGTGTTCGTCAAGCAGCAGCCGCGCCCATGCGGTTTGCAGCGGGTCTGAACCCAGGCAGCCCGCACGGGAACCAGGGGCCCGAACCCCGGCACCCTCCACCCCACTCTGCCAGGGCCCGTTGGCCACGTGCCTTCCGAGGCCCGCTCCAGATGCGGGGGACGCGGCGAGCAGACCGCAGCCCCTCTTGGAGCTCACAGCCTCCGCCGGGCCCACGGCACCTGGGGCCTCCTGGTCTCTGGCGGCGGCGGGAGGGGCTTCTGCACATTGCAGGGGTGCTGTGCTTGCCCTCGGGCTCCGCCCAACACTACCCCCTCTGCCCGCAGCCCTCGGGGGGCCCTCGCTCACGCCCGTCAGAGCCGGCAGCCGCCGCGATCCACCTCTGGCGGCGGCTCAGCCTGCGGTCGCCACCTCCCCTAAGGGCCACTCCTGTGCCCCTGAGCCGCCCACAGTCCCCACGGTGCCCGCCTGGCCTGCCAGGTGCCCTGGGCCGACTGACCTGGGCAGGCAGGGGTCCGGGCTGCAGGCCTCCAGCTGCTCCGGGCGGGGCAGCCCCTGGCACTGGGTGTCCGGCAGGATCTCCTCGTCCTCGTGCCGCCCTCGGGCCCGCGCACAGTACAGGGCCCTCCTCGCGACCCCGCCCCCACAGCTGGCGCTGCAGGCGGCCAGCTTGTACCTCCACCTGCAGCGCACGAGGGTCAGGCCAAGGAGCCGGGGTGTCCCCACAGGCCCCGTGGGCGAGGACCTGCACTTCTCCCTCTGGGAGTGCCCCTTATGTCCGGCCCCACCCAGGGGCCCGGCACAGAGGACGCAGAGCACCCAGGAGCTGAGGGGGTGTGTGCCGGGGCTCACCCCGCTCGCCTGCCCATGTGTCCGCCAACGCCCCCATCACACCATGTCCCCCTCGGCCCCCAGGCTGGGGCGCTCATCTGGCTCCCACGTCCCCAAGGGTGAGCACAGCGGGCGTGGCGGGCGCTCAGGGAGGAGCAGAGAATGGAGCACGAGCTGTGCCCCCAGCCTCGCGGCCCCTGTGCACAGGTCTGAGGTGCCCTGACCCCTGACCCCCAGCCTCCGGGCCCCTGTGACCGTCCTGCAGGTGAGGCAGGTCAGGAGGGGCCTGCGAGGTGGGAAGAGGGCCCCTGGGGGGGCAGGGCTCTGGGCTGCAGGGCCCCAGGGGACCTGGCGGGGGCAGTGGCCAGCACTCTGTGTGGCCCCGGTCCAGCCTCACGCAGCGCCCAGCCCCAGGCACCCCCGCAGGTCACTGGACACGGCGCCCGTGCACGGGTCCCCCCTGCAGCAGGCGGAGGCCGCGGTCCACAGGGGGCCGGCCCGGACAGCTGCCCGGCACATCTCCCACTCACCCTGCGGGGCACGGGGCGGCCTGGCACACCTCCCGCCGGCCCCCAGGCCTGCCAGCCAGGTCGCACAGGTCTTCCTGGACGGGCGTCCCGAGGGCGGGGTCCACGCACAGGAAGCGCAGCTCCACGAGGCCTGAGGGAAGCAGCAGGCACCTGGCACCGGTGTCCACGCCAACACTCCCAAACCTCCGGTCTCCTGAACGGGCGGTGAGGGTGTCTGGGGACACCACTGCTGTCGTGAGGCTACTTCTGTCTCTCCGCGCGGTCCCGGGGGCTCGGGGCAGGCTCGAGACCCCCCCACAGCCCTCTCGACCTCAAGGAAGATGCTCTTGGGGGCCCATTCCCAGGCTTTGTGATCTCCTCCTGCCTTTCAGTCAATCAACAAACACGTTTCACGAGGCTGCCCAGACTTTCCCAACTGCCCTGTTCTGTGTCACGTTCTGATGGATTTGGGGTGCTCTGCTGGCCACCCAGATGCTTTCTAGAGCAAGGCAAGACGCGGGCGGCGCTGCCCTGGCTGATGGACGCCAGAGTCTCACCTCGACCACAGGAGACGGAGCACGGCCCCGCCAGGGGCATCCACACGGGCGCCTCACGCTCCCCCGGCCTGGCGCTGCCCCGTGGGGAGGTGCCCTCCCCCTTCTCCTCCTCCTCCTCGGCCTGGGGGTCCAGCTGCGGGGTAAGCGAGAGATGGTGGGGCAGGGCTCCCCTTTCCTGGCTCCTGAGCCCCTCCACCCTGTCCCCCAGTCTCTTCCCGAGAGAGAGGGGGTCACCAGCATGCCAGCGGCATCTTTCTGGGGAGTGCCACCCCACTGGAGGGGTGCCCTCTGCGTAGCGGGCACAGGGGGTGGGGCTGAGATGGGGGCCAGGAGCGGGACTCCCAGGCACGCCTGGTCAGCTGCGAGGGGCCGGGCTGGCCAGCAGCAGCTGTGACAGTCACACGTCCCCACCCCAGCCCCCGACGCCGGCAGGACCCGGGGGGCCGCCGCCTTCCTCCTCTGTGCAGAGCCCACTTGCCGCCTCCTGGGTCCGCGCGCTCGTTCTGGCCGGCAAGGGGAGGGGTTTCCCGAGCTGCTCCGAGCGCCGCTGTCCTGGGACCAGCTGTTCCCACGCGGCCCCTCGCTCCGGCCCGAGGCCGGGAGGCCAGCGCCCCTGACCAGCCGCCCCCCCAGACACTCACCTGATCCCCGCCTGGAGGACAGGTCGTCGGGGTACAGGGCACCAGGGCCGGCGGCTTTTGGCCCGCAGAGAAGGGCTCCGTGGTCACCAGCACCTCCGGGCCTGTCCCCAGGGAGCAGGTCCTGTTCTGTGTGGCCGGGTCCGCCGTCCCCCTGGGGGTCGCACAGGACAGGCATCAGACCCATCGTGGCCAGGCACACAGGTGCCAGGCACGTCGGGTCGCCGGGGTCAGCGTGGCCGACCCAGGGCCTGGCACGGAGACCCGGGGGGGCGGGGCAGGAGCCGGCCCCAGTGGGAGGTGACGCAAAGGAGCCCTGGGCATGCGGGGCCCAGCCCTGCTCCTCCCCTCTGGACAGGGAACAAAACTGGGGCCCTGTGCGGAAGGGCGGGGGGTGGGGGGCATTTGCCCCAGCCCTGGGCTCCAGGGGGATGGCCTGACATTAGCGTCCCACCGACCACACCCGCTGGGCTGGTGGGTGACAGCCAGCCCTCAGCACCCACCCCGCGGGGGCCTCCCCATCTCGCCAGGAGCACCCGAGCTCAGAGGGGGCGTGCTGCCGGACAGGGTGCAGCAGGTGTCCACCCGAGCTTCGTGTCCTCGCCCGCGGCGTGGGGATGCAGCCCGCCGGGAGGGGCAGTCTCCAGGGCCGAGCCAGCACCCCAGAGGCTGCACTCCCCGCCGGCCGCAGCCCCCCGAGCCTGTCCGGCCAGACCCAGGGCTGCCAGCCCGCTGGAGTCCAGTCAGCACTCACCGCGGCGGGCAGGGCCTGGGGGCGCACGGCTCGGGCCACGCCGCTGGCCGCTGGCTCCCTCCACACCGGCCGGCGTCTACCCACTCGCTCCTTGCCTGGTCCCGGCAGCGGTAGGTCACCCAGCGAAGCCCTGGGCGGGGAGAGGGGGGCTCGGCCACCTGTGTGGGGGGACAAGCAGCCCGGGCGAGCCCTGCCCGGGGCCTCACCTGCCCCACAGCTCACCGAGCAGGCCCCCCGCACAGCGGCCCAGGCCCCGGCCTGCCTCTGCCTCGGCTGGAAGTAGGTGAAGGTGATGTCGGGGCGGGTGAGGGCGCCGTACTCCTCCCCGTAGCGCCGGTAAACCTGCAGGCGCAGACGGAGCTCAGGCCTGGTCCAGCAAGGCCACCCCCAGGGACCCTCCACTCTTCCTTCCTCAGGCAGCCGCCAGCATTGCCCCAGGCCAGCTCCCCAGGGGTGCACGAGGGGTGGCCTGGGTGGCATAGGACGGAGGGAGCGGGGGAAGCAGTGGAGCAAGGGCCTTGCTCTGGCCAGGCCTTCTCGGGGAGCCCCTGCTGTCTGCCCCAGCTGTGGGGTGCCGCTAGACCACAGAACCTTGGGCCCCTCCCCAAAGGGCCTCAAGGGCTGGTTCAGTCTCCACTCATTTCCACCCTCCTCGGCAAAACGCAAACGGAACCCCAGTAGAGGAGCCCCCAGCACAGAGGACACCCCAAAGCCAGGGTCCTCTTAGCCAGCACCGATGCTGCACGCTCTCCGTGCCCGGGTCTGCTGGCCACACTGCCCGGCACAGCACTGAGTCTGAGGCCTGCCCGTCGCCCCAGGAGATGCCTGCACTCAGCCGCTCCACAGCCAGGACGGCCGTGCGGGGGAGGCGCAGGGCCTCAGCAGGCTGGGGGGCATCTGGGCGTGCCGGCATCTGAAGGGAGCACAGCCCGGGAGGGGAGCACCCGGGTCCAGTCCTGCCCTCACGGTCCATGCCTTTGTCCCCCACCTTTGCCCTACCATTAGGATGGTGCATCCCCCTTCCCGTGGACTGGCAGCTTTCTGCAGCTGCAGCCCTGTCTGGGGCGCAGTGACCTGGGTCTGACATAATGAGCCCTCACGATGGTCTCAGCGCGCGGGGGTGCTTGCTCCCCCTTTGCAGAAAGCGCCCCCCCAGCCACCCTCCTTGCACGCCCTGTCCCCCGCTCAGCCCAGCGCTTGCCCCCTGCAGGTTTGGCCCACTGCCCTCTCCTGGGAAGCCCGACCCCTGCGCAGGGCTTGGCACCGCAGCCCCAGCCCACGAGTGCGTGCGCGCGCAGCGGGTGAAGCAGGAGGCCGCCCTCGCCGGCACCTGGATCTCCACGTGCGCCTGCGTGGGGCCCCGGATGCGGAGCTCCTCCAGGCGGGGCAGCCGGTCCTGGGCGAGCGAGACCGTGTACTCCACACGGCTGTCCTCCAGCGGGGAGGGGTGGGTGGTGCTGGGAGAGATGCTGGCGTTCCCGGCCACCACGTAGCGCCCTCCGATCCTCACAGCTGCCGGGGAGCGAGGCCCGTCAGCCCGGCCCCCCTCGGCAGGGGTGAGGGCATCTCGAGGACTCGCTCCTCGAGGCCGGCTAGCTCCGGAGGGTCCCCTGGCCAGCTCACCCAGGTGTGTGAAGAGAGGCCTCCGGTTGACGACGTACACGCTGGTCAGGTTGGGGGTGACCGTCAGGAAGGTGACATACTCTAGGGCACGGGGGTGGGGTCTCAGCCACCTGCACCACAGCTGTCAGAGAGCAGGTGGAGGCGCGAGGGGAAAACTGAACCCCGAAAGCTCACTGGGGGCCGTCTCGGGCTGTGCCAGCCCCGCATCATGGGGAAGAATTAACCCAAGCTGCAGGGACACCTCAAGGGTGCTGCCCTGGCTGGACAAGGGCTGGACCCCAAGTTCTGGGCACAGAGGGCGACCCGCCCGCAGAGGGGGGGCCCCTCGGGACCTCTCAGCACCCACGATGCCGAAACCGACCCACCCTCTCCAGACAGATCGAAGCCAAGGACTGGGGAGTAGAGCACCCCCTGCCGGCCCCCAAGAGCATCCTTGAGGAGGGGAAGAGGCCAGCCGCCCTGCGGTCACCCAAGTTCGTGTCCTGCCAGGGAGCAGTGAGACCCTCGGGACGCGGAGCCCTGGGAGCGCCAGGCTGAGGGGCGCAGGGCCCTCCTGCTGCCGCTTCCTCCTGTCTGGGGACCCGGGGCCCAGCCCGCCCGGGGGCCTACCTCTGGCTCGACCAGCCGTGAAAGAGCCGTTGTGAGAGCTGCAGGTGCTATTGTCCCCGCCGCACACCTGGCACGCGTCCCACAGCTGCCGGGAGCCCATCCTGCCGTCACAGCCGAAGGTCTGCGCGGGGAGGGTGAGCGGGAGCTGGCGGGGGGCCCTCAGCCCCCACACATCACGGCGGCCTGCGGCGCCCGCCCCCGGCGGAGCACAGGCAAACCCCTCACCCTCAGCTCCGACCCCGCTTACACCAGGGCTGGCCCCATGCTCCGGGGACACCCGTGTGACCCCCGGAACCCGAGGAACCTCCCAGCACCTGACCCCCAAGCAGGCCCCCTGGCCTCTGGCTCAGATGGAACAGCCTTGGGGCCCCGGGGAAGGGAGGACCCCGCCACCCCCCCACAGGCCTACCCTGCAGCTGCCCGCCACGCACAGGCTCAGCGCCCCGGCCTCCCGTGGGCCGCTGGGCACGCAGCGCGTCCCGTCCAGGAAGCTGTCCCCACGCCTCACCATGAAGCTCTGGCCGACGGCGCGGCACAGGTGTCTGCACAGAGCGTCCCCTGGGGAGGCGGGGACAGGGGCTGCTACGGGTTCGGAGGGCGGGCTCCGCAGGCAAGCTCTGGGGTCCCGAGAGGCGCCCGCCCTCCCCTGCCCCTCACACACTCCGGCCTGCGCTCGGGGTCCGGCGCCCACTTCTCAGCCTGCTGGGCGGCAGCTGCCGTGCCCACAGCGTGACCGCAGCCCTGCCGGAGCGAGCAGTGGGGCCCTGCCTGCCCTGCGTGGGCCCGTCCAGGGCTGCGGCTGTGAGCTGCTGCCCCCACCGCTCTCCGCTGGGGCACTGAGCCGCAGAGACAGTCTTGGCCCCACTGCTGCCAAGAGCCGCCAGGACATGCCCTGGGCCCGGTGCTCAGCGGCCGCCCTCAGCCCCGCCCACCTCGACTGTACTGCGCAGCGGCGGCCCAGCGGTAGAAGGAGGTGCTGTTCGGGGAGAGGCGCAGGGGCTGCCCGTCGGTCTGGGCGCACTGTTCCGACATGAACTCCAGCTGGGTCTGCCCACAGGCCTGGGGGAGAGGCAGCGCACAGGCACGGGCCGGGCTGGGGGCTGGGGGGCAGGCGGGCCAG